>CAJQZJ010000670.1:1236785-1256857 GCA_907164525.1 Lophiomys imhausi | reverse complement strand
AGAGAGAGAGAGAGAGAGAGAGAGAGAGAGAGAGAGAGAGAGAGAGACAGAGAGAGATTCCCACCTGTAACAACAACATCCAAAATGAAAGGCAGGATCTTGGCAAAGAACGTTTATTTACTGCTACTTTGTCGACATTAACAGTTTATGGTTAGGTAGGAGTTACAGGTCAGTAGTAGAAAGGTTTCCTGGCATGCATAAAACCTTGGTTCAACTCCCCATTTCACCAAAAAAAAAAAAAAAAAAACTAAATAAACCAATGTGTGGCTACCTCATTTGATTCTTTTATATTTCAATGGCATTATACAAATTAAGAATGTTATAGAAAATTCCAAATACTTTTTACATGAAATTTTCTTTTACATTCAATATCATTTTTTTAATTTTCTTTTTATAGTGGTACATGCCTTTTTAGAAAATGTTTATTTCTTACTTCAAGTTACATCTCCATCACAGTACCCTCTTTCCACCTCTCCCAGTCCCACCCTCCCACCCTCCATTCCCTCTCCCTTCTATCCTACTCCTCCGGAGTGGAGCATCACTACATATCAGTCCCTTGCCCCAGTTCAGCAGTCTTATGACTGGGGGCCTACCTGGCAGCACCACTAGGGCAAAATAATATGGTTTTGAATTATTCAAAATTATGTCCTGAGTAAACTGAATAATAGTTAAGGCAATAGTTTAGAATGCATAGTAACCACATGTTCTGTCATACAAGGTCATTTGTTCTAAATCTATCCTTTTTTAATATATTGTTCATGTTATTTGATGGTTTTATTGATGTAGATTGAAACAAACCACAGAATACTTGGAGGAGTGGAGTGAGAGTAAATTATGCTTGGGATGTATTGTATGAGAGAAGAGTTATTTTTCAATACAATAGAAATGAGTTTAATAAACTTTTTTGTATGTACGGCAAATTATTTTTGCAATTTGAAGCAGAGTGTTGGTAAAATTTGAGTAGCCTACCTGTTACTCTTTGCCTTCCAACTCTTATGTAATCTTCACTGAATCTGTACATGACACTTTAGTACCACTAAGATACTTGTGCTGAACTGCCTGGAAATGACCATGGAAATGATTGAGCTATTACTGTCTGTTTGTTTTACAACAAGACAACTGCATTGAAACATTTGCCACTCTGAATCAGATATGTCACAATGACATGGGTTTATATTCTAATGCTTCCATGGACATTTCCTCAGCATATGCATTTAATATGTATCATATGTTCATTTGGAGTGCACATACACTTACTTTATTATGCTTTTCCATTCCAAAGTAAAATTGACCACAAAGTGATTGAACTCTCTGAATGAAAATAAAAATGATCATCAGTGTAACATCCCATTTCATATTTGAAAATTTTGAGTCTAAAGAAGAACAATATTAATCTTTATTTTACATCTACTAAAAACTTACATTGGCATGCATCCTATTCTTTTATAGCCTTCTTATTTGGTGTTCATTATCAAGACTTAACCAGGGACTTACAATTAGAAACCTTAAGCTGGTATCAAAAGCAGTTCTTATGGTGGTAGCATTGATGAAAAAGAAAGACAAGTTTGGAACAGTGTCTGCCTTTAAGGAAACTAAATGTCTCAAGAAAACTCTGAAGGTTAGATAGGGCCATGTTAGTAGTCACCTTTGTGTAAAGCCATTTATCCCAAATTTTCCTTGTTTGTGAAGACCTTGATTTCTAAATAAATGTAATGTGTTAATCATAGTATATATAAGACTTACTATTTTATCTTCATAGTTTACATATGTCTCATGTTAACTTTTGTGATTTTCATCCCCTTTGCAACTTTAACTCTGAATGTGAATTACTCTCATGGCTTTCTTTAGTTCGCAATGGTGTTCCAGCCTGTGTGTACACGGTCCAAGCAGTCTTAGATTATGGATTACTAATCGGGAATCACATATTGGTTGTTTATTTTAAGCTTCTGAAGTTAAAAGTAATATGTCCAGATGGTGCAAATTTCTCAGTTGTGTTCATAAAACACCCTTGGCGCATGAATTCATATGAATAGTTCTAGAAATCATCATAGGTGAATTAGAGCTCATCTCCTCAGTGACTTTGTAAACATCTAAAGAAAAGTGCCTATCTTTTATGCTGAATGTGATGAATGCAATTATATATTTGTTCTTGTAGATAAGACTAGTTATGTGGTTCACTGTTTGCCAGTGTGGTTAAAATTTCATTGGGTGAATTCTGGTAAGGATGATTTTTGTTCATTGTTCACACCTGTATTAATATTCTCCACATAATTACAACACATAAGATGTGTATACATATTCATCACAAAGCGAGGAAGAAAGGAGAGAGAGAGAGAGAGATAAAGAAGTATCTATGAAATCAGATTAAATCTCTTTACAAGAGGGTAGAACTGTAACCCAATGGGTAGGGAGATTTCCCAGCACACAGGAATCCTTTAGTGCTCAGTTCCACATAAAATAGAAGTGATAACCTTATATACCTTTAATCCCACCAACCAGGAGATGGAGACAGGGATATCAGAAGTTCAAGATCAACCTTAGTTTCCTAGGAGATAGAAACAAGACTGGGGTAGTGATGATACCTTATTTTATGAAATGAAAACACAGACAAATGAAATCACATCAAAAAACTTGACAGCTTCCAAACTAATGGGGAAGTTGGCAGGTTAGAGCACACTAGAGTTACACTTCTTACTTACTCATGGTAGTTCAGCTTTTGTTCTATTTAGGCCTTGAATGTATTAGAGAGGTCCACTTAAATTATAGAAGGTAATTTTCTTTCTACAAGTTCTACTGATTTAAACATGAATCTCATTCACAAACATTTTCACAGAACGTAAAATTCATCATCACACCACACAATGAAGAAACTGTAAACAAAATTAACCACTTTCTTGGGTATTCTTAAAATCTTTCCCTTACAGATGTATCTGTTGGTGCTGTAAACAGTGGACAACTAATGACAGCTAGGAGGAGAATTATTTGCCTCCAGGGATGAGGGCCCTTACTCATTGTCCATGACCAATCAGATCTATTTAACATTTTCTATGTAAGCTATCTCCACTGATTTCAGACCTGGACTCAGAATCTATCTTTAATAGATTTTAATTCCTTTATGGATTTTTTGAGGAAGTACTGTACCTAGATAATGGCCCAATCATAATACTGATGATTAAATTATGTATGGGAAAGGTTTTTAAATTTAATTTTTAAAAATGTTTTTAATTGAAACAAAATTACATCATCCCTCTCCACCTTTCAGCCCAGTTGACTTCCTTCAAACTCCTCTCATCCCCTTCATGTTGATCTCTTAAGCTTTGATTATATTTCTTCCATATATGTATGTTTATACAAAAGATATAAATAGAACCTGCTAAGTCTAGTTTTTTTGTTGTTTGTTTGTGTGTACATATGGTAAAGATGATTCTTTTTTATGCTTATTTATTACTTCAGGTTATATCTCCAACATAGTACCCTCTTTCCACACCTCCCAGTCCCTCCCTCCCACCCTCTACACCCTATCCCTTCCAACCCACCCCTCCAGAGTGTAGCATCCTTATATATTAGTCCCCTGCCCCAGTTCAGCAGTTGTATGTGGATGAAGAGCCTCCTCATACAATGGGGACGTACAAGGCAGCACCCCCACTAGGGCAAAGTGTCTCATGGACAGGTAAAAAGTCTATGTTTCTGTTCATTTTGGTGCATTGACTGTAGCATAGTTTTCCTGTACTATATGGCTAAAATCCAATTATAAGTGAATAGATGCCATGTGCATCCTTCTGAGCCTGGGTTCACTCACTCAGGATGAGCTTTTCTAGTTCCATCCATTTGGCTGCAAATTGCATGATTTCATTGTTTCTGATGGCTGAGTGGTATTCCATTGTGTAGACGTACCACAGTTTTTTTTTTTTTTAATCTATTCCTCACTTGAGGGACATCTATGTTGTTTCCAGTTTCTAGCTATTACAAATAAGGCTGCTATGAACAGAGATGAGGAAACATCCTTGTGGTTTGGTGAGAAATCTTTTGGATGTATACCCAGAAGTGGTATTGCTGGGTCTTGAGGTAGAGCTATTTCACATTTTCTAAGATATCACCAGACTGATTTCCATAGTGGTTGTATAAGTTTGCACTCCCACCAGCAATGGAGGAGTGTTCCTCTTTCTCCACAACCTCACCAGCATGTGCTGTCACTTGAGTTTTTGATCTTAGCCATTCTGACAGGTGTGAGATGGGATCTCAGAGTGGTCTTATGTTGCATTTCTCTGATGATTAAGGATGCTGAGCATTTCTTCAAGTGTTCTTAGCCATCAGGGATTCCTCCTTTGTGAATTCTCTGTTTAGCTCTGTTCCCCATTTTTTTGATTGGATTATTTGGTTTCTTGGCATTTAATTTCTTGAGCTCTTTGTAAATTTTGGATATTAGCCTTCTGTCAAATGTGTGGTTGGTGAAAATCTTTTCCCAATCTGTAAGCTGCCGTTTTGTTCGAATGACAGTGTCTTTTGCCTTACAGAAGCTTTTCAGTTTCATGAAGTCCCATTTATTGCTTGTTGGTCTTAGAGCCTGAGCTATTGGTGTTCTGTTCAGGAAGTTGTCACCTGTGCTGATGTGTTTGAGGGTTCTCTTAGCAAAATTAACTAAAAGGCAGATGGAAAAAACCCAAATTAACAAAACCAGAAATGAAAGGGGGGAATAACAACAAACATTGAGGAAATCCAGAGAATCTTTAGGCCCTACTTTAAAAATCTGTACTCAACCAAATCTGGAAACCTAAACGAAATGGACAATTTTCTTGATAGATTCCACCTACCAAAGTTGAATCAAGATCAGGTTAACAGATTAAACAGCCCTATAACACCTAAGGAAATAGAAGCAGTTATTAAAAATCTCCCAACCAAAAAAATGCCCAGGGCCAGATGGTTTCAGCATAGAATTCTACCAGACCTTCAAAGAAGAGCTAATACCAATACTCTTCAAACTATTCCACAAAATAGAAACAGAAGGAACACTGCCAAATCCATTTTATGATGCCATAGTCAAACTGATTCCTAAACCACACAAAGTCCTAACAATGCAAAAATGATTCTTTATGAAACATTTGGGAATATAGAAAGAATTTTCTTGGATTACCCAGCTACCCTTAGCTTTTTGTTTTTTCAAAAAGCTTGAACTTTGTGGTAAGTCATCATGTTAAAACAGATTTCTTGCTACCATGAGATGAAGAGATGGTGGGGGCCCAATGCCTCAGTGTTGTGATGGTCTTAATAGGACTGGATCTTCTTTCTGCTTGTTAGGTGAGGTAGAGAATGAAAAGATCAGGTTCCTTGACATTACTGCTAATGAAGCTCTAGCATACTTCCTGAATGTAAACAGGAAGTCAAGGTTTCCCATGCAGTAAAATGCTGACAGGTAACCTCTGCTTAGTAAATCCATATTGCCTACTGATACCCTAATGGAGATATATCCAGAAGGAAAGAAACACTCCTAGGCAGATGATTTTAGTGTCATGCGATCATTACTAGTATATGTGTCTATACATTTTCTTGGAATCTCAGAGGCTTCCTGTCTATTCACAGAGTAGCAAATAAGTGGCACAGAATTAGAGCTTACTGAAAGTAACACCCAGTGATGACTTTCAGAACTTTATTTATAAATTCAGTCCTTCAGGCTCCTGTATAGAACATTTTGAAGTATGTTTTACACGGTAACTATTAGTCAGGTTAATATTAATAGCTTATCTTTATAGGTCATCTTCCTTCTCTACACCTCATAAATTAGAGATTTGTATTCAATGCCTTGTTTCAGCATCTGATCCTGGGAAACCCAATAAAATACCAAACTTGAAATCAAAATAGACAATTTAATTTAAGATCAGATGAAAAAGAAAACAAATACCTAAACAGGTTTTTCTGTCCTTGTGAAAGTTTAGGATATAGGAACTTATGAGTTCTATCTCAAGTTTTACCTATGACAACAGATTTTCCAGGCCAAAGCCCTTCAATTGCATTTTATTCTTTCACTTACAAATACATATTGATCACACATATTGTATAATTTCTGTTTGCTGATATATTAATCAGTGTTGCAGAAAAAACAAAACACACTTATGCATAATATATGTATGTATGTGCAATTATGTGTGCTGTGAGTTTATACATATACATTCATATATATACATCTAGCACATGTATGTGAAAGACAGAAAGAGAGGAAGAAAGAAGAGAGATATTTACTTTTGTCTTTTTCAAGAACTGACACAGAAATATATTTAGACAATCCAAGATCTGCTGTGTTAGTCAGAAAAATGGAGAAACCTGTTGAAGACCAAAAGTCATCTTCTGCCAGAATTTCTTTTTGCTCAGTGTTGGTTCTACTAATGCCACCAACTGATGGTACAAATTTCATTTTATTTCTGGAAGTAAATCTGTTTTCCTCATAGACCACTTATTTATCTTTTAATATCACATTTAAGAAAAAAAAAGAAGCAGCACCCAAAAGAGTGATCGGTAAGTTTCTAGAACTGACAGAGTTGGCACACAAAATATTGTGCTATTATGTGTATAATTGTTTGGATACATAGGCTCATGTATTTTAGTGCTTGGTCCTTAGGGAGTGATACTACCATGAGGGGTGACTTTATTGGAGTAGATGTGGACTTGCTGGAGAAATTGTGTCACTGTGGGGGTGGGCTTTGAGGTCTCAGAAGCTCAAGTTAGTTCTCCCCTGCTGTCTGTTGGATGAAGACGAATAACTCTCAGTTCCTTCTCCAGCACCATGTCTCTGCCTGTGTGCTCCCATTTCCACTCCATGTTGATAATGGACTAAATCTCTTAACTGTAAGCCAGCCCAAGTTAAATGTTTTGCTTTATAAGAATTTTCATGGTCAGGGTGTATCTTCACAGCCCTACAAACCTTCACTAAAACAGTAGGCATAGCCCATGGCAACAGTTCTATCTCACAATATATCATTATAATCTGTGATTAATCCACTGAATTAACTGCACTTCTACCTACAAATATGATCTAATTTTAATGCAGTTAGAACATCATTCCATTTAATGCCTTCTACTAAAAATAGGTTTTGAGTACCCATAAACAGATACTGTTGGGGTAGTGTTAAGCATTCTAAATGTTAATTAATTGGTCCTACTTGCTGTCTGTTACTTACATTGAATCTGATTGGTTAAATAAAATGCCGAGGCCTGAGATTGGGCAAAGAGAGAAAGGTGGGACTTCCTGGGATTAGAGCAGGAAGCCTGCGCTTTAGACAGAGGATTAATTCATTCCAGCCAGGAGCAGCAGGAAGGAGGCACACACCATGGGTTAGAAAGGAACCTCATTCCACATGGCCAGGAACATCGGTATATTGTGGAGAATGGCAGTCCAAGGGGACATATGTATATATGGGGTCATATTTGGGTAATATAATTAAGAGCTAGCTTAGATGGGCCAGGAATGCACAACTCAGGCCAAGGCTTGTTAGAAATCCATGTGGTTTCTGTGTACTCTTTTGTAATGGCTGCTTAAAGTTTAACAACTGCTCAACCAATTAACGATAATATAAATACTGGTTAAATAGTTTAATTAGCCATATTTTTCTTTTTACATATGGCACCCAACTATGGCAATTAGAATCCATGCTTACAGCCTGAGAAAGCCCAGGTGAAAGCCAGTTTCCTAGCCAAAAAGTGGGGAACTGAACCCAAATGCATTTCAAAAGTGTGGCTAACTTAACAAAAGCTGTTGCCTTGCAGCAAAGGTGGAAAACTTAGCTCTCCTTATGTACTAAAAAACTGGCAGCCTTCTAAGCAGAGCTTGAGAGAGGAATTAACCACCTGGATTAAAAATGGAGGAATTCATAATGCCTCAATACGTTTGGATTCCAATTGAGTTTGTATCTCTTAGCATGCAAATTATTTTTACCCTGACAATTGTGGTTCTGTGTATTGTTTTTGAGAAAGCTCAGACAAGGATAGTCTTGAAGGAAAGAATTTACAGATGGAATGCTAAATTGCCAACAATGATAATGAAGGAAAGAGGGAGGCCTTTCCTGATAAATAATAGAAAATTGATGGCAGCTGGAGCTAAGAGCTCCCTGCGTACTAGGTGCCTGTCAGGAGTTTCTGGTATAGGGCCGCCAATGAAATGCAGCCAAAACTGGACTCTAAGGAATAATGAACAGAGCTTTAATTGCAGCATGGGATGGCATGGTTAGACGTGCCAAGGCTTTTGGAATGTTGTTTCTTTGCTTGATTTTTATTTAGATGTCTTTGATTTTCCTATATCGGGAGGTAGAAAGGATATTTTTTTGGTTTGGCATTGCTAAAATATAAGAGATTTTTGAAGATTTTGGGCAGATTTCGAAATGTCACTGCAATTCAAAGTTACTCTCAAGGTTAAAGTGTTACTAAAATCTGGGATTTAAGTGAAACATTTGAGCAGGGTGGTACTAGCACACGCTGTTAATCCCTTAATCCCATCACACTAGAGGAAGAAACAGGCAGATCTCTGGATTTTAGACTAGCCTGATTTAAACAATGAAGGCAGGGCGGGAACTCTGCTGAGGAGATAAGGCTGCTTACTAAAGACAGTCTAGAATTTTAAAATGACACATTTTTCCTTGATGTTAAGTTTAATAATGTCCTTACTGATCTAATGGATAAATGCACATAATCTTAAATGTACGTAAAGAGAAAAGGATCACAAGCCAGTCTCCTTAGTTGTGGGCTCCCACTAGAGAACTGGTTTCAAGAGGCATTTTGCCCCTAAAAGATACGTTAATCTATGGGCATGAAGGTGCACGCCTTTAATCCCAGAACTTTGGAGACAGAAGCAGGCTAATCTCTGTGAGTTCAAGCCTAGCCTGGTGCAAAGTGAGTCCAGGACAAGGATACAAAGAGAAATCCTGCCTCAGGAAAAAAAACAAAAAACAAAAAGAGATATATTCTGTTAACCAATGTAACGACCCAGAGTTAGGCTTGGGAAGAACTTGCAAACTGCATGCCTCCCATAGCCAACAGTTAAGAAAAGCTAACATAAAATAGCACATCATGCTATTCTATACCAATCTACTTAAAGATGGAGTTTCCATGGTAGAATTGGAACTCAAACTAATACAAATGGTTTAAGTAATGTTATTGTTTAATAAGAGTAATTCAATTATTTAAATTCATACCTTGATCTCAAAATTTGGGAGACAAGGTTAAAACAGTTTCCTTGTGTGTTCAAGGCCAATCTAACCTACAGAGCTCTACAGAGCAAATCAAGACAGCCCAAGGTACGAAGAGAAACCCTGTCTCAATACGGATTGATATATCCATATAGAAATTAAATCTCCAAAGAAAGGCGAAAAGGAAAGAAGAAATATATAAATGCATAACTTTGATCCCAAAACATGGGACACAAAGACAGAGACAGATTGCTTCCTTTTGAGTTTGAGGCCAACCTAATCTACAAAAAGCCAGAACAACACAAAATAAACCTGCTTTAATCAATTAGTACATGTATGTCAACTGTAGAGGAGAATACTTAAACTCCATACAGTCTTATGCTGTATTTTCAATTTAAAATAGATTTTATATATAGGATATATATGTAATACTATTACATGCCATCCTTTCATATGGCGTAAATGGAGACTTACAAATGTCTTTCTTCTGTTCTTCATTTGAACAGAAAATATTCCTTAACTGATTTGTTCATCCTGAATATCCAAGGCATTTTGGGAATTGCAGAACTATATGTTACTTGTGAGAAATTATATATTTTCAGAACAACGGGACCAGAGTCCAAAGAAGATAAGACAAGTAACCCAAATGATCCAGCCTCACAGACTGCCTCAAGAGCTGTTTCCTCCAAAATCTGCATTCAGAACAACTTCAAACAGCTTGCTGAGATGGCTCAGCCTCAGAGACTGTTCCAAATAGGTCTTCAATAAAGCTCTGAACTTTCCTACCCAAGTCCAGCTTCGATTTACAAACTGCTCAGGACATTCAAATTGTTGAGCACATAGAGACTGGACAACAAATGTTACAATTTACTTGCTTAACCATTTTTCTTTTTCATTTTATTTGGACCCCTAAACAGATTTTTTCTGACCAATTCAGCAGGAAGAAGTTTTAGGAGAGCGACATCCCATTCCCAAAAAGTGGGGTGGATGATTCTTTGGTCATTTGATGTGTCATAAATGTTGTTTAGGGGTAATGGTTACAAATTGTTATATGGTCTTTTTAAGCAAGGTATAGGAAGTTAGACTTGGAGATCTCTTTTTCTTTTCTCTATCCTTCTTTCTCTCTTATATAGTGGGAAAATACTTGAAAAGAAAAAGGGGGAATATATGTATATAATATAGAAATAATAATATATAAGGATAGATTATTGAATCTGCTCTGAAACTTAAAATTATTGTTATTCTTTAAATAACATTATCTTTTGATACATTGCCATAGAATTTTGTATATTGATACAAAAATAAGATTAAGTTTGATTCATTAGTATAGAATTTTATATTTTGACACATAATATGTATATTTCAACTCTTGTACAAGGTATTGTGCCTGTACAAATCATTTAAAAGTATAGGTTTACTTCCGATCCTTTTATGGGTTGCTATTGCAATCTATTTAGGAGTCTGGATAATACAAATTGACTGGCCAGTCAAGCTCCTGGTCATGTCAAATACTAGGTTAAACAGATAATAAATGGATAAAAATATACAGTTTGTTTGTTCAAAGATAGATAGATAGATAGATAGATGATAGATATATTTATAAATAAAATAGTAGATGTCTTCAAAACCCTCAGAGGCATACAGAAAATGACATTTAAAGATGTTTTTGTTATTATAAGAATTGTTTGACTTAAGACAGTCAGCTCCTGGCAGCTCCCATTTGACTTGGAAGAAGACAATGAGCATCAAAAAGAAATCTCCCATCAGGAGATAATTGCTCAAAAAGAAATCTCCCATCAGGAGATAATTCCTATTGGGCAAAAATGCTCCTGCTCTCTCAACAGACTATATACAGTCCAAAGATGGACCAGAGCTGAAATGCAGGTAAGTCAATGTCCTGATTCTGCAGAGACAGAATGGGAAAATCCTTATTATTTCCTGCTGCACAATTTAGTCTGTGAAAAATGCTTGGCCAGAAGGCTGAAGATGATGCTCCAATGATATCAAGTGATATTTGGGACTGTCTGGGCAACAAACTGTCATATTTCATTTTGGAAGCTGCTCTCCTATGCTTCCTACTCACTCAAATAATAACTTTATCCCTTCTTATGACTGATGGGGTTGAAGGCATAATAGTTATAAAATTTCAATTGAACTTGAGTTGTTTAGGATTTAAAAGGATATTTCCAAGTCTAAATAAAATCTTTAGGTTTATAAATATAGGATATAATAGAAATTATTTTGGTTCAGAACTTTAGACACAGCAAGATAGATAAGATGATTTTTTTTCTTCTTCAAGATTGCCTGATAAAAATAGGCTAAACATTATGTGTATAACTTTTATATATGGTTTTCTTGATTGTTTCATATTTGTTCTTATTGTTTTTACTACATGAGTTTAAAAATTTAGCCTTTTTTTTTTTAGACAAAAGGAGGGAATTGTTGGGGTAATGTTAAGCATTCTAAATGTTAATTAATTGGTCCTTCTTGCTGTCTGTTACTTACATTGAATCTGATTGGTTAAATAAAATGCCGAGGCCTGAGACTGGGCAAAGACAGAGAAAGGTAGGACTTCCTGGGATTAGAGCAGGAAGCCTGCCCTTTAGACAGAGGATTAGTTCATTTCAGCCAGGAGCAGCAGGAAGGAGGCACACACCATGTATTAGAAAAAGGAACCTCATTTCACATGGCCAGGAACATCGGCATATTGTGGAGAATGGCAGTCTAAGGGGACGTATGTATATATGGAGTCATATTTGGGTAATAGAATTGTGAGCTAGCTTAGATGGGCTAGGATTGCACAATTCAGGCCAAGTCTTGTAAAAATCCATGTGGTGTTTGTGTGCTTAATTAAAATGGATGGTTAAGGATTAGTCGCCAAACCAATTAACAATAATCTAAATACTCTTAAACAATTTAATTAATCCTTTCTACAAATGACACCCAACATAAATTAATATTTTTTTCTACAAGATACCTTATATTTCTGGGACCTCAACCATATGACTTTTTATGTTCCTAGGTTTAAGTCATTTGGTAGATGGGGTTGATTATGTAGTTTTTTGTTAAGACCTTTCAATATCAAAATTCTTCTCATCTTTGTTTGCTAAAGTACTTAAGTTGTCCAAGAAACAGTATATAAATTACTAACAGCTTAACGTGAATTAAGACTTTTTAATTTATGTTTCTTTTATTTTTTAAAAATTCTTCATTGGTTCTTTGGGAATTTCACATCATTAACCCCAGCTCTACTTATCTCCCTTCTCACCAACCCTCCACACTTTCAACTTCCCCCCCAACAGAGGAAAAAATACTGTTATGAAAGCTGTAGTGTGTCACAGTGTATCCCACAGTATACACTTTTGTCCACATTTCTTTGCTTGCAAATATTCTTTGCAACTTGTTGGTCTAGTAAAAGGCTTCTCCTACTACTTTATTGATACTGAAACTTCACTGGAATTCCTCTCAGATATCCTGTATCAGGGAGATCTTGTAGTTTTCTATCTGGTTAGCTCCTTCATGAACTCCAGGAGTTCGATGATAGGATAGATGCTGGGGTGGGCCAATTGAGAGCCCTGGATCTGGGTCTGAGAGGTATCTGAGCTCTCTGGCTTTCATGCTGTCAGGAGTAACTCACTCCCAGGACCAGTTCTACTGTGCTGACCAAGAGAGCGAGGTTCAAGACCATCTCTCCAAAGTGCAGCAGCAAGTGAGGGGCAGGGCCAGATACTGTCAATGAAAAAAACCATACCTTTGACTTTGGTAGAAGGAATAGATTAAGTTTATTATGGAGCTGACTATGAGTGAGACTACCTGGAAACACAAATCTGGTTACCCTGAATTCTATGTTCTAACATAGTTTTACAGTAACAGAACAAAAGAAATCATAAAGCAAGACACTTTCTAAACACGTTAGTGGAAACAAGTAGGCAAGTTACAGTAGAGGAATGAAATTCTGGTTAGAGGTCTCAGATTCTCTCTGGTAGCTTTCTTAATCTTTACCTGGAAGAAGAGAGTGATTTGTTTGTACATTTCATAGTATTTAGTTAGTCACCACATAGATGACTCATCATACACAGAGGTAGATAATAAATGGCTATTAAGGAACCAAGGTATCTTGAGATAATTTGTAATTAGGCCTGGTCCTCATACATACCAACCTCCTCACAAACACTGTACCTCCAATCAGCCTGTGACAAGCAGATGTGTCATTTTCCCAGGAATTTTCATTCATAAAACCATGAGGTGAACATTACTTTATTAAAGATATTTTATTTAGGAATATTAATGCCATTGCCACCAATTACATAAAATAACCCTGTTAAGATTGTCACTTAGTAATATACATCCCTGTGCCACTGAAGTTCTCATGCATAGCACTATGAATGTAGGACTCAAGTGATCTCTGCACAAAGATAAGAAATGGGTATCTAGCAGAGGGTACCACTAATGAAGAACTTCAAAAGAAAGAAAGAATGAATATCGGTTTAAATTCTGTTTTTCAATTCTATTTCTTGTGAGATATTAGACAATAATAAAACAGCTTTGTCTTGTAAGAAAAGGTATTTGTTTTTCACAGAAAGACTTCAAGTGAAGAATATCTTTTAAAATATAATTCAGAGGGAGAAAAATTAAGACACCGTTGCTGGAAACTGTTTCATGGGTAGTAAGCATGTTTCATTGAATGAATCATTTTGGGAAAATAAGGCCACTGAAACTGCGCATCAATATTCTACATCAATAGCAGTTTATGTTGCAGAGTTTCACTCATGATCAGTTTGTTTAACTTTCTTCTAGGAAGGCATATAGAGAGGGCCTCTTAAGTTAAACCAAAGAGAAGCATGTTTTGAGAAATACTTTTCTCCTAAAAGTTATCATTCAGCTATTTACTGATTGGAGCCAAGATTGTTTGTTTCACAACTTAAGTTGTAACAGGAATTATAAACACTAAAAGGGTATTCATCACATAGTCACACTTGGCTTATGAACCGACACTCCAAGTCATATTCTGTTTATGAGATATCATGTAAAATACCATCACCTAACAACTTTAGCCCTGGGGTGACATTACAGTTGCAAATGGCATGGATGGTTTAGATTTGGTACAATCTGGCTGGGTGGCAGAGAGTAATTTGGTAAAACATGTCTGACAAAACTAAGTAAAAAATAATTGCTTCCAAAGAAAAGCACATTTAACTATGACTTATCAAGAAGCAAAAGGAAAAATTGAAATTGTTTGTCTGTAATAGGAATCATTCAAACATATAAGGAAGTTAATTTTACCCCAACACCAATCACTGATTGAGACTTGTTAACTGAATTCTCCTGAGAGAGATACAAGGCAAAACAGTAACTATAAATTCAAAATTATTTTTGCATAAGAAGTAGGTTTAATCATGAATCTGTTTGTTATGTCTTCAGTCTCTCCATCTAACTTGAGTACATGCCTTCCTGGTTTAAGGAACAGATTGCCTCTAAGTGATACTGAACTGCACGTTCTGCCCCAATGGCCACTAGGCTATTTAATGACAAATTAAAGCACTACAACAAATCCTTGGAACTCACTTGTTTACTGTCTTTGAGAAACTAGAATATAAGATTAGGAAGCAAGGTCTCAGTCTCTAATGTACACCTCATTACCTTAGCCCCAGGGCTTTAACAAATTATGTAGTATTAGAAAAAAAAGAAATCGGGGAGCGAAGATGGCGGCGACCTACACTGACGCATTCTGAACGCGGGGGAAAAAAGAGCAATAAAAAACACAGAGTTATTGGGCACTGTGCAAAAACCGGAGGGGCTAGACCCCCCCCCCCCGGGAACACTCACAGCTCCCAAGGGACTGTTAAAAGTCCCAGGGCAAGGCTCTCCCCATCTCTCACAGACACGGAGGCCACTAAACGCGGGATTCGGGAACTCCCATTTGGTGAGGCGCCTGGTAAGATCGATCCCAACTTACAGCAGGCAGAATCAGGGTCCATTTGGCCATAGATCGCTGTCCTATTGGGCTCCCCACACATCAGGTTGAACTTATACCCACTTAGAAAAGGTTGCGAGATAGTGGAAGCCTTAGCAAGGAACAAACAGGGGGCTCAGCAGGTGGTCCGCAGCCACTCCTCGTGAAGCGGAGGGCGGGAGGTTCCGAGAGAGGGCGGGAAGCTGGGAACACAAAAGCAGGTGGGAGGGGCCAAATCTCGCACACTCACTATAGCGCAGCTGGGGAGAGAGCACGGCTGGCAGGGACAAATCCACGCCAGTCCACGGCATGTCATCTGGGGAGAGAGACAGGCGTGGGTGGGGCCAGGGGTCCGTGCACCCACGGCGGAGCTGCTGGGACGAGAGGTGCACTCAGGCAGCCGGAGGATCCGGGGCTTGGGGTACCCACGGGACCCGTGGCGGCGCAGACAAGAAGGGAATTAGGCACAGGGTCCAGCCCTGTGGCGAGAAGACTAGAGAGAAACCAGAAATCGGGACCATAGCTGTATCCTGGAAAATCCAGACATATTAGGTGTGGAGCCAGACCCTGTCAACCTCCGGGACGACAAACAAAGCCCACAGAATCTGTGCCTGGGCAAACAGGCCCATACCATCAGAACCATTACAGGCTGATAACTCAGAGTGCAACATAGAGAAGTCTGAATTGGGAGCAGTGAAACAATCCTGGTCCATTACTCACAACCTGGGAATAGGCTGCACCAGATCACAGTGCCTCTGGCCATTAAAACCACAGTGACCTTGAAATCCCCCTGTAAGCAACGACAGATAGCCAAGTAACTCGTCCCCTGCACCAAATCATCCACTGTGGTTCCAAGCACAGAAAACAGACAGCTAAATGCATCCAATGGCGAAAGGTCAAAAAAAAAAAAAAAAGAAATCAAGGAATTATGACTCCAACAAAGCAGAACCACCCTAGCTCATCCAATTTGGATGACCACACACCAACAGAAACACATGAAAACATTGACAATTCTGCAGTATGGAAAGTGATAGAGTCCCTGAAAGAAGAACTTAAATCTATGAAGGAATTCAAAGAAACCACAATTCTACAAATCAAAACAAGGAACAACACCATTAAAGAGCTCCAAGCCAAGGTGACAGAGCTTGAACAGGAAAAGGAAAAAGCCATGAAAGATTTTCATACAAAAACAAGCAAGCTGGAGAAGGAAATGTACAAAACGAACAAAACCATACAAGACATGAAAATAGAAATAGAAACAATGAAGAAAACACAGTCAGAGTTAAAAGAGGAAGTGGAGAACCAAGGGAAGAGAACAGGAACTACGGATGTGAGTATCAACAATAGGATGCAAGAGATGGAAGACAGGATCTCAGGCATGGAAGATTCAGTGGAAGAAATCAGTACAACATCCAAAGAAAATGAGAAGGCTAAAAAACCTCTCATCCACAACATCCAAGAAATCAAGGACTCAATGAAAAGACGGAACCTAAGAATTATAGGTATAGAGGAAAGAGAGGACTCCCGACTCCAAGGTCCAGGAAATATCTTCAACAAAATCATAGAGGAAAACTTCCCAAACCTGAAAAAAGAGATGCCAATAAAAATCCAAGAGGCATACAGAACACCAAACAGATTAGACCAGAAAAGAAACTCCTCTCGCCACATAATAATTGAAACCCCAAATGTACAGAACAAAGAAAAAATATTAAAAGCTGTAAGAGAAAAAGGTCAAGTCACATACAATGGCAGACCCATCAGAATTACACCTGACTTCTCCCCAGAAATGATAAAAACTAGAAGGGCCTGGTCAGATATACTACGAGTCCTAAGAGATCATAGATGCCCAGCCAGACTACTTTACCCAGCAAAACTCTCTATCAACATAGATGGAGAAAACAAGATATTCCATGACAAAATTAAATTTAAACAATATCTACCCACAAACCCAGCCCTACAGAAAATCCTAGAAGGAAAATCCCAACCCAGAGAAGAAAACTCCACCCAAGAAAACAAAGGGAATAGAAAACCCATCAGCAACTAAACCAAAAGAGGAACAGGACCACCACCTATACCAAACTAATGGGAAATAACAACCCCAGGTCACTAATATCCATCAACATCAATGGACTCAACTCCCCAATAAAAAGACATAGGTTTACAGAGTGGATCCGCAAGCAAGACCCTTCCTTATGCTGTATACAAGAGACACATCTAACTACAAAAGATAGACACTGCCTCAGAGTAAAGGGCTGGGAAAAGGTTTTCCAAGCAAATGGACCCAGGAAGCAAGCTGGAGTAGCCATCCTAATATCAAACAAAAGAGACTTCCAACTGAAGTTAATGAAGAAAGACAAAGAAGGGCACTATATACTCATTAAAGGGAATATTCATCAAGAGGAAATTTCAATACTGAACATCTATGCCCCAAATACAAAGGCACCTACTTTCGTAAAAGAAACACTTCTAAAACTTAAAGCGCACGTCGATCACAACACATTAGTAGTGGGAGACTTCAACACCCCACTCACAACAAAGGACAGATCATCAAGACAGAAGACAAACAGAGAAATATTGAGTCTAACAGAGATCATGAAACAAATGGACCTAACAGATATCTACAGAACGTTTCACCCAAACACAAAGGAATACACCTTTTTCTCAGCAGCCCACGGAACCTTCTCCAAAATCGACCACATAATTGGTCACAAAGATAGTCTCAGTAGATACAAGAAAATTGAAATAACACCTTGTATCTTATCAGACCACCACGGAATAAAGCTGGTCTTCAACAGTAAAAGAATCAACAGAAAGCCTACACACACATGGAAATTGAACAGCTCCTTACTGGATGACCACTGGGTCAGGGAAGAAATAAGGAAGGAAATCAAAGACTTCTTAAAATCCAACGACAATGAAGACACAACATACCCAAACCTATGGGATACATTGAAAGCTGTGCTACGAGGAAAGTTCATAGCACTAAGTGCTTTCAAAAAGAAAATTGTGACAGCTCATATTAGTGAACTAACAGCTAAGCTGGGTGAATTGGAAAAAAAAGAAACAAACACTCCCAAGAAGAGCAGAAGACAGGAAATCATCAAACTTAGAGCTGAAATCAACAACTTAGAATCAAAAAGAACTATACAAAGAATCAATGAAACCAAGAGTTGGTTCTTTGAGAAAATCAACAAAATAGACAGACCCCTAGCCAAATTAACTAAAAGGCAAAGGGAAAGAACACAAATCAACAAAATCAGAAATGAAAAGGGAGAAATAACAACAGACATTGAGGAGATCCAGAAAATATTCGGACATTACTTTAAAAAATCTATATTCCACTAAATTTGAAAACCTAAGCGAAATGGACAATTTCCTCGATAAATTCCACCTACCAAAACTAAATCAAAATCAGATTAACAGCTTAAACAACCCAATAACACCTAAGGAAATAGAAACAATCATTAATAATCTCCCAACCAAAAAAAGCCCAGGGCCAGATGGCTTTAGCACGGAATTCTACCGGACCTTCAAAGAGGAACTAACACCATTACTTTTCAAACTCTTCCACCACATAGAAACAGAAAGATCACTGCCAAACTCATTCTATGAGGCCACTGTCATTCTGATTCCTAAACCACACAAAGACCCAACAAAGAAAGAGAACTTCAGACCAATCTCCCTCATGAACATAGATGCAAAAATACTTAATAAAATACTAGCAAACCGAATTCAAGAACACATCAAAAGTATCATACACCATGATCAAGTAGGCTTCATCCCTGGAATGCAGGGATGGTTCAATATACGAAAGTCTATCAATGTAATTCACCACATAAACAAGGTGAAAGAAAAAACCACATGATAATCTCGCTAGATGCAGAAAAATCATTTGACAAAATCCAACACCCCTTCATGCTAAAAGTTCTGGAGAGAATGGGCATACAAGGACCATACCTAGAAATTATAAAGGCAATATACAGCAAGCCAGTAGTCAACATCAAATTAAATGGAGAGAAGCTTGAAGCATTTCCTCTAAACTCAGGGACAAGTCAAGGATGTCCACTTTCACCATATCTCTTCAATATAGTACTTGAAGTCCTTGCTAGAGCAATAAGACAACTAAAGGAGATCAAAAGGATAAAAATTGGAAATGAAGAAGTCAAATTATCCCTATTCGCAGATGATATGTTAGTATACATAAGCGACCCCAAAAATTCCACCAAAGAACTCTTACAGCTGATAAACAACTTCAGCAAGGTGGCTGGATACAAATTTAACTCAAAAAACTCAGAAGCCCTTCTTTATACAACAAACAAATATACCGAGAAAGAAATAAGGGAAACAACCCCCTTCACAATAGCCACAAACAATATAAAATACCTGGGGGTAACTCTAACCAAGCATGTAAAGGACCTATATAACAAGAACTTCAAGCCCCTGAAGAAAGAAATGGAAGAGGCCTTTAGAAGATGGAAAGATCTCCCATGCTCATGGATAGGTAAGATCAACATAATAAAAATGGCTATCCTACCAAAAGCAATATATAGATTTAATGCAATTCCTATCAAAATACCAACACAATTCTTTATAGACCTGGAAAAAGCTAGTCTCAACTTCATATGGAACAACAAAAAGCCCAGAATAGCTAAATCAATCTTGTCCAATGAAAAAACATCTGGAGGTATCACCATCCCAGATTTCAAGCTGTACTACAGAGCAACAGTAATAAAAACAGCATGGTACTGGTATAGAAACAGACCAGTGGATCAATGGAATCGAATTGAAGACCCAAACATGGATCCACACACCTATGGCCAACTAATCTTTGACAAAGAAGCCAAAAACGCACAATGGAAAAAGGACAGCATCTTCAACAAATGGTGCTGGTCCAACTGGATGTCCACTTGCAAAAGAATGAAATTAGACCCATACCTATCACCTTGTAC
>CAJQZJ010000670.1:1181130-1236385 GCA_907164525.1 Lophiomys imhausi | reverse complement strand
AAAAAAAAAAAAAAAAAAAAAAACAGAGCAAAATGACTCCAACAAAAGAAAGCAATGTTATTTCATCCAGCCCGAACCACCTTACTACAGCTGAAACACATGAAAACAGTGACAATTCTACATTATGGAAAGTGATAGAGTCCTTTCAAGAAGAACTTAAATCTATGAAGGAATTCAAAGAAGCCACAATTGCACATAGGAAAGTGATGGAAAACACCAATAGAGAACTTCAGAACAAGGTGAGTCAACTTGAACAAGAAAAAGAGAGGGCAATGGAAGACTTCTAGGCAGAGACAAGCAAACTGGAGCAGGAAATGTACAAAACAAATAATATCACTCAAGAAATGAAAATGGAAATAATAAAGAAAACACAGTCAGAGTTAAAAATGGAAATGGAGAATCAAGGGAAGAGAACAGGAACTACGGATGTGAGTATCAAAAATAGGATGCAAGAGATGGAAGACAGGATCTCAGGCATGGAAGATTCGATGGAAGAAATCAATACAACATTGAAAGAAAATGAGAAAGCTAAAAAATCTTTCACCCACAATATCCAAGAAATCAAGAACTCAATGAAAAGACAGAACATAAGAATTATACGCATAGAGGAAAGAGAAGACTCCCGACTCCATGATCCAGGAAATATCTTCAACAAAATCATAGAAGAAAACTTCCCAAACCTAAAGAAAGAGATGCCAGTAAAAATCCAAGAGACTTACAGAACACCAAACAGATTAGATCAGAAAAGAAACTCCTCTCGCCACATAATAATAGAAACTGCAAATGTAGAGAACAAAGAAAGGATATTAAAAGCTGTAAGAGAAAAAGGCCAAGTCACATACAATGGCAGACCCATCAGAATCACACCTGACTTCTCCTCAGAAACTTTAAAGCTAGAAGGGCCTGGACAGATGTCCTACAAGCCCTGAGAGAACATAGGTGCCCAGCCAGACTATTATACCACTACTATACAGCAAAAAGATGGGTCTTGTTTACAGATACAGTCTGTAAGTCTGTGTCTTTTTATTGGCGAGTTGAGTCCATTGGTGTTGATGGATATTAGTGACCAGGGGCTGTTATTTCCCATAATTTTGGTATAGCTGGTTGTCTTGTGTTTCTTTTTGTTTAGTTGCTGTGGAGGTTTTTATTTCCTCTGTTTTCTTGGGTGTAGTTATCTTCTCTGTGTTGTAATTTTCCTTCTAGGATCTTCTTTAGGGCTGGGTTTGTGGGGAGATATTGTTTGAATTTGCTTTTGTCATGGAATATCTTGTTTTCTCCATTTATGTTGATAGAGAGTTTTGCTGGGTATAGTAGTCTGGCTGGGCACCTATGTTCTCTCAGGGCTTGTAGGACATCTGTCCATGCCCTCTAGTTTTTAAAGTTTCTGAGGAGAAGCCAGGTGTGATTCTGATGAGTCTGCCATTGTATGTGACTTGGCCTTTTTCTCGAATCTTCCATGCCTGAGATCCTGTCTTCCATCTCTTGCATCCTATTTTTGATACTCACATCCGTAGTTCCTGTTCTCTTCCCTTGATTCTCCATTTCCTCTTTTAACTCTGACTGTGTTTTCTTTATTGTTTCCATTTCTATTTTCATGTCTTGAATGGTATTGTTCGTTTTGTACATTTCCTTCTCCAGTTTGCTTGTTTTTGCCTGGAAATCTTTCATTGCTCTGTCCTTTTCCTGTTCAAGCTGAGTCACCTTGGCTTGGAGCTCTTTAATGGTGTTATTCGTTGTTTTGACTTGTAAAATGGTGGCTTCTTTGAATTCCTTCATAGATTTAAGTTCTTCTGGAAGGGACTCTATCACCTTCCATAATGTAGAATTATCATCGTTTTCATGTGTTTCAGCTGTGGTGAGGTGGTTCAGGCTGGATGGAATAGCGTTGCTTTCTTTTGTTGGAGTAATTTCGCTTCGTTTTTTTTTTTTTTTTTTTTTTTTTGTCTGGGATCTCTGGCCATGTGGAATTTTTTAGCTGTCTTCTGGACTTGGGTCCAAAGGGGGCACTTTGGTGTAGGATTCGAGTTGCCTTACTCCACCCCTATAAGGTGAGTCATTCAGCCCCGCCTCCTAGGTGGAGACCTAACTAATCCAGGTGGTAGAGCTGTGTACAAGTAAGCTCTGGTTCCCCGCCAAAAGGGCCAGTATTAGTACCAAAGTCTGATATACGACAGTTTCAAATATCTCGCAGTTTGCCCGGGGTTGGTTCCTGTGGTGGGTAAATCTGCCTTTCACCCCCAATAGCCTTGCTACTCCTGTGGCTTGGAAACTGGCCAGTGACTTCACAGCAGTGGGTTGCGATCTGCAGTCTGAAGGTACTTTGCAGCCAAGCTGCGCTCACTTCCAAGGGTTGCAACCTTTTGCCAGATAGCTGGATCGTCTGTGCAAGACCTGGGTGTGCCCAGCAGGGTGGGGATTATCTCTGTGGTGGGATCTGAATCTGCCCCCACTGGGTATTAGATTGGAACTTACCCTGAGTCTCTCCTGGTGGAGGATGGGGGATCCGGATTCCCGGGTCCAGCGGCTTCCTTGCGTGTCTGAGAGTGGGAAAGAGAGTCTTGCCCAGGGACCACTGAGGGTCCCTGGGTAGGTGGATGAGATTTAGAAGGGGTCGAGCCATTTGGACAGTGTCCTGCAATACTCGCCACCCTGTGACTGTTCACCCCGAAATCAAAATACGTACGTGCAGGCCGCCACCATCTTGGATCCCCTGATAATTTTCTTGATAGATTCCACCTACCGAAGCTAAATCAAGATCAGATAAACAGATTAAACAGCCATATAACCCCTAAGGAAATAGAAACAGTCATTAAAAATCTCCCAAACAAAAAAAGCCCAGGGCTTTAGCATGGAATTCTACTAGACCTTCAAAGAGGAGCTAACACCAATACTTTTCAAACTCTTTCACAAAATAGAATCTGAAAGAACATTGCCAAACTCATTCTTTGAGGCCACAGTCACACTGATTCCTAAAACACACAAAGACCCAACAAAGAAAGAGAACTTCAGACCAATCTCCCACATGAACATAGATGCAAAAATAATTAATAAAATACTAGCAAACCAAATTCAAGAACACATCAAAAGTATCATACACCATGATCAAGTAGGCTCCATCCCAGGAATGCAGGGATTATTCAGCATATGAAATTCTATCAAAATCATTCACCATGTAAACAAGATGAAAGAAAAAAGCCACATGATAATCTCGCTAGATGCAGAAAAAGCATTTGACAAAATCCAACACTCGTTCATGCTAAAAGTTCTGGAGAGAACGGGCATATGAAGAACATACCTAGAAATAATAAAGGCAATATACAGTAGGCCAGTGGCCAACATCAAAATAAATGGAGAGAAACTTGAAGCATTTCCTCTAAACTCCGAGACAAGACAAAGATGTCCACTTTCACCATATCTCTTCAATATAGTACTTGAAGTTCTTGCTAGAGCAATAAGACAACTAAAGGAGATCAAGGGGATAAACATTGGGAATGAAGAAGTCAAATTATCCCTATTTGCAGATGATATGATAGTATACATAAGTGACCCCAAAAATTCCACCAGAGAACTCTTACAGCTGATAAACACCTTCAGCAAAGTGGCTGGATACAAAATTAATTCAAAAAAATCAGAAGCCCTTCTTTATACAACAAACAAATGGGCTGAGAAAGAAATCAGGGAAACAATCCCTTCACAATAGCCACAAACAACATAAAATACCTGGGGGTAACTCTAACCAAGCATGTAAAGGACCTATATAACAAGAACTTCAAGCCCCTGAAGAAAGAAATGGAAGAGGCCTTTCGAAGATGGAAAGATCTCCCATGCTCATGGATAGGTAGGATCAACATAATAAAAATGGCCATCCTACCAAAAGCAATATATAGATTCAATGCAATTCCTATCAATATACCAACACAATTTTTTATAGACTTGGAAAGAGCTATTCTTGATTTCATATGGAACAACAAAAAGCCCAGAATAGCTAAATCAATCCTGTACCTTTAAAAATAAAAAAAAAAAAAATATGGAGGTATCACCATCCCAGATTTCAAGCTGTACTACAGAGCAATAGTTGTAAAAACAGCATGGTATTGGTATAGAAACAGACCAGTAGATCAATGGAATCGAATTGATGATCCAGAAATAGACCCACACACTTATGGCCACCTAATTTTTGACAAAGAAGCCAAAACGGCACAATGGAAGAAGGACAGCATCTTCAACAAATGGTGCTGGTCCAACTGGATGTCCACTTGTAAAAGAATGAAATTAGACCCATACTTATCACCTTGTACAAAACTTAAGTCCAAGTGGATCAAAGACCTTAACATAAGGCCGGTCACACTAAATCTACTAGAAGAAAAAGTGGGAGAAGCCCTTGAACTAATTGGCACGGGCGACCACTTCCTGAACAGAACACCAACAGCTCAGGACTTGAGATCAACAATCAATAAATGGGACCTCATGAAACTGAAAAGCTTCTGTAAGGCAAAGGACACTGTCATTCGAACAAAACGGCAGCCTACAGACTGGGAGAAAATCTTCACCAACCCCATATCTGACAGAGGGCTAATAACCAAAATCTACAAAGAACTCAAGAAATTAAATGCCAAGAAACCAAATAATCCAATCAAAAAATGGGGGACAGAGCTAAATAGAGAATTCAAAGAGGAAGTATCCCTATTGGCTGAAAGACACATGAAGAAATGCTCAACATCCTTATCATCAGAGAAATGCAAGTCAAGACAACTCTGAGATTCCATCTCACACCTGTCAGAATGGCTAAGATAAAGAGCTCAAATGACAGCACATGCTGACGAGGGTGTGGAGAAAGGGGTACCCTACTCCATTGCTGGTGAGAGTGCAGGCTTGTGCAACCACTATGGAGGTCAGTCTGGGGATATCTTAGAAAATTTGGAATAGCTTTGCCTCAGGACCCAGCCATAGCACTTCTGGCTATACACCCAAATGTCTCTTCACTGAATCATAAGGAAGTTTCCTCATCTATGTTCATAGTAGGCTTATTTGTAATAGCTAGAAACTGGAAACAACCCAGATGTCCCTCAACCAAAAAATGGGTTAAATAACTGTGGTACATCTATACAATGGAATATTATTCAACTATCAGAAACAATGAAATTATGCAATTTGCAGCCAAATGGATGGAACTAGAAAAGCTCATCCTGAGTGAGCTAACCCAGACTCAGAAGGATGCATATGGCATCTATTCACTTATAGTAGGATTTTAGCTATATAATAGAGGATCTATACTACAAGTAACACACCAAAAGGAACTTGGACATAGACTTTTTATTTTTTATTTTTATTTTTTTTATTTTTTTTCTATTTTTTATTCTTTTTTATCTGTTTGTCTGCTTATTTGTTTGTTTGTTTTTTAGTTCTCTCTCCCGGGCAATGAGACACTTTTCACTGGTGGTACTTCCTCGTAGACCCCCAATGAATGAGGAGGCTCTTGGCCCTCATACGACTTCTCAGCTGAAATGAGGGACTATTATATAGGGACACCCCTGCCCCAGAAAAAATGGGATGGAAGGGTTAGGAGGTAAAGAAAAAAAAAAAAGAAATGTGATGTTTCAGCCTTTTACTACTAATTGTATTAAACTGTTTAGGATAATTAAGAAATGCAAACTAATGGTTATGCAGCCGGTCATTTTGTTAGGTACTATGACAGTCTATTATAGTTATTTTCTAAGCTAATCAGAAATAAAGCTGCTAAGAGACAAACAACATCTGCTTATCCTAATATAAGAGATAGATAGGGCCTCTTCAAAAACCTCAAGAGATCTGCAGAATATGGCATTCAAAGATGTTTTTGTAACTTTAGATTTTTTTATATTGAGACATATCAACTCCTGACAACATCCCCTATTCTATTCCAAGTAGAAGATGAGCATCGAAGAATCTTCAGTGGAAGATGATTGAATTAGTCGCAAGCCTATCTCTTGGCAGGAAAAGCCCTTTGCTCCAACTGTAGACAGAATGCTGTCCAAAAAGGACAAAACTTGGAAGCAGGTAAGTCGACAGCCTAGCTCTGCCAAGACATGGTAGGCAAGTCCTTCATAACCCCTGCTCTACAATCAATGTCTGTCAGAGAAATGGGGCCAAACGACTGAAGATCAATGCTGTAATGGAGAGAAAATGGGAACTGTCCAGGCAGCCACTGGTATGTCATTTCTTGGTTTTGGAAGCTGCAGGCTCTGTACTTCCTATAAAATCAGATATATCTATCCCTCTCAGGTCTCTGAGGAGGTTGAAGAACAGATAGCTAGAGTCTCATAATTAAATTTTGAGTTGTTTAGGAGTCAAGCGAGTGTTATAGATCTAAGAAGATGCTTTTAAAATTGTGTTGCAAGTTAGTATGAATGTTGAGTTATATGTAGAACTTTAAACTCATGGAGATGGTTAGATAGTAGAATGTTAAAATCAGGTGCCAAATACATATGGACTGGACATTGAGAAGGTATGCTAAGCCATATAACCCTCATAACTGTGGTCTAATTACCTCTGTTGTTTGTATTTTATCTATTATCATAAGAGAAAGAGCCATTTGTTGGACTGAAAGGGGAAACTGTAAGGGGAAATATGATATACCTTAAACTTAAAAAAAAAAGGGAAGAGGATGGGGCGTTTAGGGTGGGTGGGTGGGATTGAAGGGAGGAATAGGGAGGGGACTGCGATTGAGATGTAACTTGAAGAAATATAAAATAAAGAAAAAAAGAAATTAAATTAAAAAAAGAAAAGTATGTATTAAATGTGAGCTTCTTTCTTTTGTTTTTGTTTTTATCATTTGTTTATTACTTCAGGTTACATCTGCATCCCAGTGCCCTCTTTCCACCCCTCCCAGTGCTGCCCTCCCACCCTCTACTCCCTATCCCTTCCATCCCACTACTCTGGAGTGGAGTGTCCCTACATAACAGTCCCCTGCCCAAGTTCAGCAGTCATATGAGGGCCAACAGCCTCCTCCTAGAAAACAGTCTTTGAGTACTGATAGTGCACTTCAATGTAAAGTTCCCATTGCTGTTCTAGAGCCTACTATCAATGTGAGATTCAAATATACCATGAAAATATCAGATTCCCCTGCTCCCAGGATGCTCTCCAGCATTGCTTAGGGCATATAAGGACAGAAGTTGTGATTCCTATTTAATCTTAACACACAATGTTGTGATTAGAGTACCCTGGGCATATGTGACCTTTCACATATGCAGGTAGTTATTTTCATACCTACTATAGAGAGACAAAGGGAATGAGAGAGCCTGGAATAGTAAGAGACTTTCAATATCCCCTTTGGCAATTAAACATGGCCACAGAGACCATGGAAGAGTCCCAAAATTAAAGCTGAGCTGAGTTTTCTGTGGAATATAAAGTAGAAAAAGACATTGTAGAATGAATTAATGTTTTCATGGGATTCAGTATTTGAATGCAACCAGATATGTTATCACTTTGTCTTTACACAGTTTCCTCCAGATTTTTATCTTAAGTATTCTCAGTAAGTAAAATTGGACATCAACTGTGTTAATCTATTTCTTGGATATATCTCTAAACTGCCTGTGATTCATTGTGTTTGCCTATGGTATTATATACTTCTAACTTTATTGAGTGATTAAATTAAAATAAATCCCTGCTTATTCATTCCTTATATTAGACTAAGTAAAGTAAAGACAAAGTTAAGAAATTCTAAACATTTAGTAGGATTGTTCCTACCATTCTTAGACGTAAGAGTGTCTAGCTTTTACCAGTCAAGCGGGTGATGACTAGAGCATAAACTGTCATGGATACCAATCAACTAATTTACATTTTGAAATAGGACTGCTTTCTGTTTCAGAATTCATAGCCACAACATTCTGGATATTGTGTTGAATTTTTTTTTTGTCCAAAACATCACTCATACTTTATTCACTTATAGATTCTTGGAAGAAGAAGATGATACTAACAAACCAGGATTATGAGAACATGCACCTGACATATCATTGAAAAAAATAGAACCTAAAATACATGCTGTAGTACCAATTATACAACAAAAAAGGACTATGAAAGAACAAGTAAAATTAGTTTAAGCTCAAAGAAGCTACCTTCTACAGTTTTACTTGAAATAAATCACTTCAGTCATCATAAAAAAATGAAACAAAATAATGTTCTGCAACTAAACTATACTTTGCTATCTCAATTCTTTTTTATAAGAATAAATCTATCCCTTAAACAATCAGCTTAGACAGAATGCAAAGTTTCAACACCTTATCACTTAAAAATCTTTCCATTCGTCTTAGAGTGTCTGAAAAAATTCTGGTCCACAGAATAGACTTTTCATTATGGAACTGATGTATTTCAATGAAGTTTAATATTTCTTTTTTTTTAAGATTTATTTATTTTTTTTTGGTTTTTCGAGACAGGGTTTCTCTGTGTATCCTTTGCTATCCTGGACTCACTTTGTAGACCAGGCTGGCCTCGAACTCACAGTGATCCGCCTGCCTCTGCCTCCCAAGTGCTGGGATTAAAGGCGTGCGCCACCACCGCCCGGCAGATTTATTTTTTTATATATAAGTACTTTATTTTTTTTCTTCAAGTTACATCTCAGTCACAAACCCTTCCCTATTCCCCCTTCCTGTCCCACCCTTCCACCCTCTTCCCCCCCAACAGCTTCCCTTTTCAATCCAACAAATGGTTCTTTCTCTTATAACAGTAAATTCTAACAAAACAGCAGAATTAACTATGCCACATTTATGAGAGTTAAATGGCCCAGTATACCTTCCCAATGTCCAGTTCATACATATTTGGCCCCTGACTTTAACCTTCTACCTTCTAACCGTCTCCATGAGTTTAAAGTTCCATAACTGACTTAGCTTTCATACTAACTTGCATCACTCTTATAACCATCTTCTTAGATCTAGAACACCCTCTTGATTCCTACACAACTCAAAATTTAGCTATGAGACTCAAGCTGTCTATTCTTCAACCACCTCAGAGAGCTGAGAAGGATAAATATATCTGATTGTATAGGAAGTGCAGGGCCTGCAGCTTCCAATACTAAGAAATGACAAACCAGTGACTACCTGGACAGTTCCCATTTTCTCTCCATACATTCCAGCATCAGACTTCAGCCTTTTGGTCCTGTTTCTCTGACAGACATTTATTGTAGAGCAGGGATTGGAAGTCGACAGCCTAGCTCTGCCAAGACAGGGAAGGTTAGTCCTTCACAATCCCTGCTCTACGAAGTTTAATATTTCTAAACTTAAATGGCATTTGATAAAAATGATATTTAATGGATTTGTAAGAAGGTAGTTACTACAGTAAATTGTCAATTTTTTAAAAATTACTTGTTACCTGGACTTTTTTAATACCTCTAGTGGACATAATATTTTTTTTCCTGTAAATTTAAACTTTTAGTTAAAATATAAAATGCCATATCCCCATTCCACTTTTCTGTCCCCCATTCCTCTCATCCTTCTTTACCCCTTCTCAATTTTGCCTCTTTTTCTTTGATTGTTATTGCTACACTTATAGGCATATATATATAATTATACAAACAAATGTACTGATTTGGTTTAGGCTTGCCTTATGAATATGATTTCAGGACTGACCACTGGTATTGGAATAATTAGTTAATGGGCTTAAAATTATTTAACCCAACTATATTTCTTGCTGTCTTACATTTAAGAAAATAAGAACAAGGCTGTATGTGTATTTGAATGTGTTAAAACATTCATTTCTTGGAGCTGATTTTAGTAGCATTATGCACCAGTTATCTGCTACAGAGCAAACTGGATCGTGATCATAAGCTATTATCTAAAGAGCACTTTCATGAAGCTCTTGTGCTATTTTAGTCACCTTAAACTCCACAAGTAGTAATTTCTTCAGTTAAGTAAACATTTTTCTTGTTTTTGAATGTCATCAGTCTTGAAATGAGAGTCTTGTAGAGCACAGAAATTTTTGAAAAATGAAAAAGAAAAAATATGCATTTCTGTGCATTGAAGACAAATTCCCAGTAAAAATAAATCATTGTTCTCTTTGCAATGAAATTATATGATTCGATCATGTGTGCTGATGTCTAATTTAAATGTTACAAAGTACCTTTTTGTTTTCAGGATTTTTGAAACCTGCCTCCTCTAGTAATTCAAATAAGCATACATTGTATGAAGGTTATTTGTCATTAGTGTAATGCAATTCCCCATCTTTGAAAACAACAAATTCCTAGTATATAAGCAAAAAGTGTTCTGTGTTGCTTTTAAAATTATGATCCATGTAGTAAATACAATTTTTAAATCAACAAAAGAGGAAAGAGTTGGAAAAAGGTAAGTTTTCCTTCTCATGTTCCTATTTTTAGAGACTCATATTGTTTATTTTCTCTTTTCTGTCTTGAATTGAAATTTTTCAGAGATTATGCCTTCTATCTATCTCAATGAGTTTAAAGTTCTATACCTAACTCAGTTTCTATCCTAACTTGTATTACCAACTTGAAAAAAATCTTCTTATACCTAGAACATCCTTTTAATTCCTAAACAACTTAAAATTTAATTGTGAGACTATATCTAGTATTCAACCACATCAGAGACCTGAAAAGGATAAACATATCTGAATAAATAGGAAGTGCAGGGAAGCAGCTTCCAAAACTAAGAAATGACAGGGTGCTGGCTGCCTGGACAGTCCCCAATTTCTCTCTATAATATTGGAATATCTATCTTCAGCCTTTTGGCCCAGTATCTCTGACAGACCTTAATTGTAAAGCAGGGATTATAAAGGTCTTTCCCATCCTGTCTTGGCAGAACTAGGCAGTTGACTTACCTGCTTCCAAGTTTTGTGTTTTAGGACAGCATTATGTCTACAGTTGAAGCAAGGGGTTTTTCTTGCCCAGTGGCTAGTTTGCCACTAATGCAGTCATCTCTACATGGAGATTCTTTGATGCTCATCAGCTACTTGGAGTAGAAGAGAGGTGGTATTGTCAGGAGCTGATATGTCTCAATATCAAAAAATCTTAAGTTAGGAAAAAATCTTTAGATGCCATATTCTACAGATCTCTTAAGGTTTTTGAAGACTTTGTCTGCATATTTGAATAAGTAATTATTGCTTGTCTCTTAGCAACTTGATTTTCTATTAACTTAGAAGACATTTGTGATACACTAAACTAGTATCGTACCAAATGACCTTTTGAATGACTATTAGTTTGCATTTCTCAATTATCCTGAACAGTTTGTGTTAGTTGCTACCAAAAGGCCTAGAACTTCATATTGCCTTTTTAATAATTATATAGGTAGCTTAAAAAGAGTTAACCTTAATTTTGTATCAATATGCAAAGACACAAGAGTAGATTCAATAATCTACCTTTTTTTCTTTTTCATTCCTATATCATGTCTATATCCCGCCCTTTTTTTTAGCATTTCAAGTCTTTTCCCCCTACATAGGAGAGAAAGAAGGGTAGAGAAAAGAAAAAGAAAGAAATTCCTGGATCTAACCTAAACCTTGCTTAACAAGACCATTTAACAACTTGTAACCAATCCTCCTAAATGACAACAACCCATCAAATGACCAAAACATTCACCCATTCAACTTTCTGGGAATGGGGTGTTGCTACTTAAATTCCTTCCCCCTGGTGTGAAATGTAGGAAACCTGCTTAGGGGCCCAAAAAAGAATGGAAAATGGTTAAGTATGTTAATAGTAATATTTGTTGTCCAGTTTTTTTGTGCTCACTTATTTAAATGTCCTGAGAAGTTTGTAGTCAGAAGCTGAACATTTGGAAGGAAAGTTCAGGACTTTACTGGCGTCCTTGCTGTAATAGTCTGTGAGGCTGGACAATCTTAGCTAGACATTTTGAAGGTGTTCTGGGTGTAGATTTTTGAGGAAATAGCTATTGATGCAGTCTATGAGGCTGGATCATCTGGATACTTGTCTTGTCTTCTTTGGTGTCTGATCCCTTTTCTTCAGAAGTTTCAGTTGTCCAGTTGTCCCTGGACTCCTTTGTTGGATGCTTTGAATCTCCTGGAAAGATAAGAACATAAAATACCTCGCCTAATCCTAACTCTGGGTGTTACTTTTTTGGCAGGTAAGATATTTCCTAGAGCAAATTGTTTTGTTTTGTTTTTGACAATATAAAAAGTATTATCTTTCAATTGAGATAAAAAAATTCTTTTGAAATTTTGGAACTAAATATACCTTTAAGCATATATATTTCGATATCACAAAGGACAATTCACTTTGAATTTTAGCTTGCCTTTTGCAAGTGACTTTTAACTTAAATCATTGTAAATCCTATGTGCCTCCCTCTGCCTTCCAAGTATTGGGATCAAAGCTGTGTGCCTCCCAATTGTTGGGGTTAAACATGTACACCACTACCCTGGGTCTAAGTCTTTCTCTATTTGGATCTTGCTCTGTGTCAGGCTGGCCATGAGGTCAGATATCTGCATGTTTCTGTCTCCAGTGTGTTGGTATTAAAGGTGTATGCCTCTCAAGTGTTGGGATTAAAGGTGTAAACCATCACCATCTTGTTCATTGTAACTCCAGAATTTTGAAGACAACTAACTCTACAGTGATCTGCCTGTCTCTGCTGGGATTGGTCATGAGCTAACATCGCCCTGCTGGATGATTTTTAAACATGGTATTCTAATCCTGGTTGGCCTGGAACATTCCTTCTAGACTGGGTCAGGATGACATCAATTTATAGTGATCTTCCTGTCTCTGCCTCTTAAGGACTGGGATTATAGGTGAGCACTATCCACGCCCACCTTGTACTTGTAGTGGTAGTGCCTTCACTCACATTTATAATAGGCCTGTAAATCTACTGTAGTAGCTCTGAAAACATCTACTCAAAACCCAAAGCCATCATTCTTGTTGACCCTACACTTACTCTTCCTTCTCAATGCAGAAAGTGAGTATTTTAAAATTAAATCCTCAACTGTTGCTTCTCACAGAAGCATCACCCTAACCTCATCACTGAAGTGTCCTTGACAAGCCCCTGTTTCTCTGTACCCACAATGCTACATGTTTGTTCTGACAATAGAACAGTATTATGCTTCTCCTGAGAAAGAACATCAGCAGCACAGCCTGCCTTTTTAAAAGAAAGGCTTTCCTTAGCATATATTAATACACACTCTATACATAATAAAGAGCTTTGTTATATTTTCATGCATATATATATATATAAAATGTAGTTTGATCATATTCACCTTGCTATTTTCTCTTTTTCTTTTCCCATGTCCCTAATCCTCTTCCTCTTCTCAATCTTACTTTTTAAAAAATCTATTTGTTTATTTATGTTTTAGTTAGTTTTATGACCCCATAAGTTTCATTGGAATCATTTATAAGACCATGTGTGTTATTTACAGGGGCATGTGCACATTCATTACCAGTGACTACATCCCTGAAGAAAGTGTCCCTTCTGCCATTAATCACTATCAATATAAATCTTAAGGGAAGGGAGAGGCACACTGCACTCCTCCCTTGATGTTTAAAAGGGTGTTGACATGACTAATCTTATAGAGATCTTGTGCAGGAGTCACAGCTGCTGTGAGTCCTAAAGTGCAGCACCCATGTCATGTTAGGAACCCAATATTCCACCCTGCTATTCCTTACACCTTCCTCTACTTCTTAAATTCCTTATTCCACAATATTCTCTGTGCCTTGGAATAACTCATACAGATGCCCTGTTTATGACTAGGCTTACACCAGTCTTTGACTCTACTTCAACTAGTTATAAATTTCTTCAGTTAACTCTGGCCATTTCAAAAGGAAGTTTCATTGACCAAAGTTGACAATAATACTATCCTATGTGCATTCACACACACACACACACACACACACACACATCAGTTTGGCAGGCACATCATATCTACTTAACAAAACAATAGAAGTAACTTCCTCATGATGGTCTTTGATCCCTGCAGGCATGGGTTATTGACAAGGTTCACTGCAGCAGATATGGATTCCCTCCTGTGTAGTAGGCAGGCATCAAACCCAGTAAGAAAATGGTTGGTTACCCCATAATATATTTCACCATTTCACGAGAGAATTTTTCTTCCTTGGCTGGTCAGTATTCTTGTTGCACACAGAGGTTCCACAGCTGAGTGAGACTCTTGATGGCAATTCTTTCCCAGAAACCTATATAACAGTTTAGTAGGAAGGCTAGCCAGGGAGGAAGCTTCTAACACAACTTCAGTTTTACGTCTTTGTGTGCAGAGATCAAGGCAGGTGGCATACAGTTTTACCAAACAGTTTTGATTGGCAACTATGAGCAGTGGCAATTGCCTGTAATATTTTGGGAACCTCAGAAGCAGCTGTAACCAACAGCTCATACTGAGGTAGCCTAAGTTTGGCAGTGAGATTTTTCCTCTAATAACCTGGAACTCTGGGAGTAGTTTTATCTGTTCAGACAATGTATGGAAAAACCACAAGGGAATCTTATACTTAATAAGCTAATTTTAAAAGATATAATTATAAAATAGCTTGAAAGAAGCTACACTACATAGACATTTCAGACAGCACATTAATTTCCATGGAAAAGTTGTTCTACAATACACCTAGCTCCAGATAAGAGAACAACTGCCATGCTTTCCCTTAAAAAGTATTTCAATATGTAATGTGAGCTTTGACTTAGCTATTTCTGGGTCTAGTGAAAGAAATATAATGAATTTAGGTCTTTTTCCTCTTAGCGTCTAGGAGATATGTAGAAACATACATACAGAATTACAAATAAGAGGAAAATGTGCATACTGTTAAAAAGACACAGGCCACAGGAATACTAATCAGATATGAATGTAGGCAAATAATGTGATTGGGATTTCTATGAACTAGTCCATATTTGCTTCTGCACTTTCTAGCTTGTTCATAGACTTTTTGATATTGCTAGTGTTCTGGTATGTCACAATAGTCTTGGCCATTTATAATTGTGAAGAAAAATAGAGACAGGAGTGATCCCTTAGGAAAAGGATCATTTCTTCAAAAATCAGTCTGTCCAGGAGGTCTTGTGAACATGACTACAGATTATGAACTCAGTGTGTGTGTATTCAGGGTATGCCAGTACATATACAACTATTTGACTCATAGTACATCTACAAGTTATTTCTACCTGTCACTAGTAAAGCAGCTTTTACAGGCCATTAAATAATAATACACAGTACCTTTCCTCCTCCCTCAATAATGGATTTCCTTCTGGCTGCCTGGGGCTGGGCTCAAAATAGCATCTGATTTCATGAAGTATGTATGCTGTGGGGGCAGAACTAAATGTCTCAGACAGGTAACAATGAGGATATTTTGAAGTCAAGAGTAAGTGAACTTGATTGGGTGTAATGCTTTGTATTGGCAAATAAGAATAGTTGCCTATTTTGATAACTAAATCCATGGTTTTAGTGTGAGGCTACTGATAATTATGGTGATCATGACATGAGCAACATTGCAGTTAGTGTAAGAAGACGTGGTAAAAAAAAGAAGTGAGATGCATTCTTGTCCTAAGCTGCCTTAGGACACAAAAGAGTGCTTAAAGAGAATCATAGAGCTCTAAAGGCTTTATCAAGAGAGAGAGAGATAGATCTAAAATTAATGACCTAAGTACGTCATCCTGTGAAGTTACACAAATGAAACCAATGGGAGCTAGATGTAAGAGGAAATAGCAGGTAAGTGCAGAAATTAATATCTAAGAAAATGGGTAAAGGATAGAAAAAGTTCATAATGTCAAAAGATGAGTGAAATTGTTGAATCTGGCTAGGCCAAGCTGGAAAAAAAGAGAGAAGTTATCAACATCAAGCATTGGAAAATGATTTATCACTGTGGATCACGCAGACAATAGATAAAATAATTATACGAATTTCATGACAAAAATGAAGTATTTATCTAAAAGCAAAGCATATTAAAATTGGCATAAAAAGAATTATAATCTGAAAAACTCAATTACTACTTTACTCACATTAGCTACTATTGATTAGTTTGAATCAATTTTCATAGGTCATATGTATCAAGAAAGTTGGCTTTTTCCCCCTAGTGTTTCCAATTTACTCTGGTATCATTTTTTTTCAGAATATTCCACAGTGATTGTGTGAGTTACAATGATATAAATTGTCATGTTATCCCTGTTCATCTGTGTTGAGCTTGGCTTTCTCTTTTTCTTTTGGTATGGTTAAGATTTTTCCTGATGACTTTTCATTCAAATTCTCACTACTTTGTAGAGAGAAAAATCATTTATTAACTCATCTTGAAATGCTCTTAGGACTGTCATTAATGAAGCAAGTGCTTTTTGGGACTATCATCAATGAAGTAGATTTTAAAAATAATTTATTAATATAATTATCAGATATATTTTTCAATAAGAGCAAGGATTAACAACTCTCAAGTTTTAAAGTAGCTATTTGTCTAAATCAGTAAAAGAGCTGAAGAAGTGTATTCTTATAAATAACAGTATAGGTGAACTTGAATTTATAACTTACTGTGTGAATATGAACTTGAAAATTGTAGAGTATGTAGAACCATTGGACTGCCACAGCAAAAACCCTTTGAACTACAAGTATTTCCTTCCTTGTTAATATTTAATATATCTATCATTTGAAATAATATTCATGGTGCTTTTCAATTTCATGCATGTAAAACAAAAATAGTGTTTTATATTCTATATATTAAATGCATGAGTATTCAAATATAAGAGAAACAATAACTAACAGGTTAAACTCTTCCAGGGTGATTATTTTTTAAAAAGACAATTCACAACATTATATAGACAGAGCAGTTGCATTTTTGTATTTAAGTGTATATTTATATGATATATATTTATATAACATGTTAACAAAAACAGAAACCATGAATTTCAATAAGAGTAAGTAGGAGTATATAGGAGGACTTGGAGAAAGGAAAGGGAAGATGGAGATTATACATTCATAATATAATCTCAAAAGCTGAAATACATTTTTTGAAAAATCACAAATATTTATATTTATATTAACTAAATAATGTAGAACCATTTTCTTCTTCAGAATGTAAGGTTATTTTACATGTGTGCAAAAGTAAAGTTTATATATTTTACTGCCCAAAATCTGTATATTTTTCCTTTGCTATCCTTGTATATGTGTATATGAGAGAGAGAGAGAGTTTTTAAATGCTAGTTGGTTTTTACTTCTCTAGACCTCCAGATCCTGTACAGCTCAGGAATCCATTATGTCTGAGACAAATTACACTAACAATATCAAGTAGAACTTCTACTTTTCTCACCTCAAAATCAAGGAAAACTACAGCTACGATGTATTTTTCACCTGCCATGAGCCAAACTTTGACTCTGATGGATTTGGGAGTGAATTACCATACCTACAGACTTTAAAATACATAAGTTTTAGCTAGACATTGTGTCACAAACCAGTAACCCTAGCACAGACATATTGAGGCAGAAGGATTGTTAGTTTGAGGCAAGCCTGGATTACCTAGTGTGAGGCTGTCTAAGAGAGAGAGAGATTGCATAAAGCACATCTTCATTTCATGGTTATTTTACATATTTACAAAATAAACTGGAATGTTTATTGAACAAGAAATCAGATTCAGTAAATTAGACATTAAAATTTGCAGCCAAATGGATGGAACTAGAAAAGCTCATCCTGAGTGAAATAGCCCAGAAAGATATAAAAGGCATCTATTCACTTATCATGGGATTTTAGTCATACAGTACAGGATAACTATCCTACAACCAACACACCAAAAGGAACAGGAACATAGACTTTGTTACCTGTTGGGGCATACTTTGTCCTAGTGGTGCTGCCATGTAGGCCCCCAGTGTGAGAGGAAACTCAGCCCTCATGTGACTGCTGAACTGGGGTGGGGATGGCTGACATGTAGGGACACCCACTCTGGAGGAGTAGGATAGGAGGGATAAGGGAGAGAGGGTGGGAGGATGGGACTGGAGGGGTGGAAAGCGGGCACTGTGATGCAAATATAACTTGAAATAATAAATAAACTTTTTTAAAAAGGCAAGGAAGGAATCATTTCGTTGACTCTGTTTTCCATCTGTTGTTGAAATTATTCTTAATGTTATTCTATTATACTAGTACACTGGAACCTACTATAATCATCATCAGAGAAGCTTCACTCAGCAACTGAGCAGATGCAGAGACCCACAGCCAAATATAAGGCAGAGATCAGGGGAGAAAGGATGGTAAGGGACAGAGGAGTGCAGACTTGTTCAACCACTATGCAAATCAGTCTGACTATATCTTAGCTCTACCTCAAGACCCAGCCATACCACTCCTGGGCATACATCCAGAAGATTCTTCATCAAGTACATGTTCCACAGAATCAACTAAACAGGGTTCATAGAGTCTCACAGAGACTAAAGTGACAATCAGGGAGCCTGCATGGGTCTGAGCTAGGTCATCTGCATGTATGTTATGGTTGTGTATCTTCTTGTGGGACTCATAACAATGGGAGCAGAAGCTGTCTCTGACTTTTTTGCCTCCTACTTGGTTGCTTCATTCAGTCTTTATATGGGGTATGTACCTAACTTTTTATGCCATGTTTGGTTGCTATCCCTAGGAGACCTGCTCTTTTCTGAAAGGAAATGAAGGAGAAGTAGATCTGGGGGAAGGGGATGTGGAGGGAAAGAACTGGTTGAAGAGGAGGGAGGGAAAATCATGGTCAGGATATAATATGTGAGAGAAGAAAAAAGGACGACCAAATCATATAAAACCATTATCTCTGTTACGATTATTATTTTTCCTACTTGTAGCTCTTAAGTCTTTCTTTGTGTCTCATAAATGGTTTATCTTCTTTCTGACACTCAGAGACCTTAAGCACATAGGCACACACAGGCATGCGCACCCATGTTATGACTTCTGGGTTTGTGTGTATGTATGTATGTGTGTGTGTGTGTGTGTGTGTGTGTGTGTGTGTGTGTGTGTGTGTAAAATGAAGAGTGCACAGTTACATACCTCAGTCTTTCTTTTATCTTTGCATGGGACCAAAATGAATAACAATAGTTTTTGAACCTTGCTTCCCAAGCTACACAATGATACCTAACTTTATAATTTCTTTTAAATCTCATTTGATCTCTGAAGCCAGCTGTTTTGCAAACCAAACTTGGCTAGCTGGATATTTTTTACATAGCTTGATCATTCACTAGCGACTTTGATGGGATTTAAAAACAGAAGACATCACTTTTTTTTTCTTTACAGATTATTTTAATGTCTCATTGTTGCTGGTTTATGTTCTTATAGAATATATTTCATTTGTATCCTGAGCTGCCCTGAAAGTTTCTTTGGGTAGATTTGTTGAGAAATAGAATTCATATTTATCCAAGTTTTGCTTCCCTTAAACTCAATTTTACAGACATTTTAAGTTAATAATTTTACAATTTTATTGAAAGGAAAGTGGTAAGAAACTTAGTAAATAACTATTTTTTATCAAAAAAGGAAATGCTCATGTCAACATTCTAAAAAAGTAACATCTATTGGGGCCCATTAACCCTGAGGACTGGAAGCAATCTTTTGCCAACAATATAAACAGATGAATAGTCCTACCTGGGTCAATTAAGTTTGCCCAAGAGCTGTATAAAAATAATTTCACATCTTCATTTTGGCTTTAGAATGAATTGAAAATATATTGCTTATTTAATGAATACTCTAGGCAGCAGTAGTAATTAATAAAACAGGATTAAGAAAACATTAAAAAGAGAACAAAACAGACTTAATATTGAAGTGTTGTTCTGTACTGCTGAATAATTCAGTGAAAACATTTTTAATTGTCATAAAAGGATGCTAAATAGTTATGCTTCCATATACTAGTTTCTGTCTGACACGTAATAGAGTATTGAATGGTACCAAAGGAGAATAATCCAGTGGTTGTGATGCTGGACCATAATCTAACCTGAGTACATCTGACATGTTCTCACATTTTTTTTAAATATTACATTTATTTGTTACTTCAAGTTACATCTCCCTCAAAGTCCCCTTCCTCCACCCTTCTTAGTCTCTTTCTGCTACCATCTACCCCCTCTCCCACCTATCCTATTCCTCCAGTGTGGGGTGCTCCAACATGTCAGCATGCCTCAGTTCATCAGGCATATGAAGGCTAAGATCTTCCTCTTGCACTGAGGGCTGACATGGCAGCTCTACTAGGGTAACATGTCCCACTAACAGGTAACAAAGTCTATGTTCCTGTTCCTTTCAGTCTGTTGGTTGTCAGATAGTTATCCTGTACTATATGGCTATAATAAAGTTATAAGTGAATAGATGCCATGTGCATCTTTCTGGGTCTGGGATAGCTCACTCAGGATGAGGTTTTCTAGTCCCATCCATTTGGCAGCAAATTGCATAATTTCCTTGTTTCTGACAGAGGGCTAATATCCAAAATTTATAAAGAACACAAGAAATTAAATATCAAAAAACCAAATAATCCAATCAAAAAATTCGGTACAGAGATAAACCGAGAATTCACAAAAGAGAAATCTCTAATGGCCGAGAGAAACCTGAATAAATGCACAACATCCTTATTTATTAGAGAAAACAACACAAGATGATGACTCTGAGAATCCATCTCACACCTGTCAGAATGGCTAAGATCAAAAACTCAAATGACAGCACATGCTGGTGAGGATGTGGAGAAAGGAGAACACTCATCCATTGCTGGTGGGAGTGCAAACTTGTACAACCACTATGCAAATCAGTCTGTCAATATCTTAGAAAACTTGGTATAGCTCCACCTCAAGACTCATCCATACCACTGTGGGGTATACATCCAGAAGATTCTTCACCGAACCACAAGGACATCTCCTCAAGTATGTTCATAGCACCTTTATGTGTAATAGCTAGAAACTGGAAACAACCCAGATGTCCTTCAACAGAAGAATGGCTAAAAAAACAAAACAAAACAAAAACTGTGGTACATTTACATAATGAAATACTACTCAGGTATCAGAGACAAGGAAATCGTGCAATTTGCTGCCAAATGGATGTTCTCACATTCTTCAAGTAATTAGCTTCTAAGCTTCTTTTGACTCAATTGAACATCTATTTCACATTCCTTCTTGGCACTGATTTTTTTACTTATGTTATCATTATTAATAGTATAAAAATAAGATACATTTTTAAACATTTAAACTTAAATTTTTCCTAAATGTATGATTTAATTTTTAAATAATGCCATTTTGGAGGCCTAATTTAGATGTTATCATGCTTGCTAATGATCAAATGTTTGATTTTTATCTTAACTGTGGTTCTTTAAATCAATAATTAAATGCAAACTGGGAATCTCAAATTATAAAGCGCCATTTGACAAGTATTGACATGGGAACTAGTTTAAATAGAGGTAAATTTCTAATTTGAATTAAGACATTCAAATACCTTAAAAATTCTGCAGAAAATAGTATCTGTTCATCTGGAAACAAATAGAAATTTCATGTGACTTAAATGGAAAAATCAATATGGTCAATAATCATATATTTAATGTAATACTTTCACTTTTGTGGTTTCATGTTTAAAGTCAAACAATTTTTGTGTTTAACTTATTTTGGGATTAAACATAAATGTAAGAACTACTGCATACTGGTCCATGGTTACTCACTAACTAGGTGTCAATGTTACAGAAATCTGATTAATTGATTACTTTAAGATGACACCCTAGCTTTTTGTGAGCCTCCAGTGTCTGTTAATGTTGATAATTTTCATATCTTTAAGTTGGAAACAAAATGAGGTGCTAAGCTCTATTGATTTCCTTCAGGAATATCCATCTTATTTGCTCAGTCTTCTAGTTCTTACTATAGCTGTCCTAGCTTAGATTTTTGTCACCTCCCATCTATATCTTATTCCCTAATGGATATTTTGTATTTGTTCTTTATTTCACATAACAGGTGAAGTGATCTAATAAAATGATTAAAAGCCATATTACAACTTAGAATTTAAATGTCTTCCCACTGAGCTTACTATATATAAATTTTAGAGTTTCAAAACCACCTACAAAGCTATGCAAGACTTGACCCTGCCAAGATCCTTTTTAACCATATAGCTTGTCATGCATATATCTTGATCTCTCCATTCTAAAATACCAAGTCTCTTTTGTTTCCTTAAAGAAGCCACATTCCTTGCCATTTCAGAGTTTGTGTTTCATGTTGTTTTTCTCTCTAGAAAGTGTTCTCAAAGTTTGTTCTCAAACTAGAAATAATAGCATATTTTGGAATTTATAAGACATTTAAATCCATCTTCAACCCCTGCCCATAGAATCAGTCATTTGATATTCTTTTAATAAGCTTTTTTTTTTTAATAATTTATTTTTTATTTCTTCAAGTTACATCTCAATCACAATCCCCTCCCTAATCCCCCCTCCAGTCCCACCCTTCCACCCTCCTCCCCCTCAGCCCCACCATCCTCTTCCCTTCTTTTTTTTTTTTTTTTTTTAGTTTAAGGTATTTATTTTTCCCCCCAACAGCTCTCCCTTTCAGTCCAAATAATGGTTCTTTTTCTTATAACTATAAATACAATACAAAACAACAGAAATAAATAGGCCATGATTATAAGAGTGATATGGCTTAGCATACATTCCCAATGATTCTAATATGTTCCTGTGTTGGCCAACCATTGCTAATACATACTTTACTTCTCAGTTTCACTCTTCTCAATTCTATGGCATCACTACATGTCATCCCTTTCAAATTTCTGTGTTTTCAGTTCTGAGAAAGACTGTCTATTCTCCTATTCTCCAGAGTTAATATTATCCATGCACCATATGTGCCTGTAGGTTATAGACCCGTAGAAACCTCTGACTTCTTTATTAAGATGGAGGACAGAAATATGGATATTAAAGTACACATATTCCTAATATGTCTGGGTGATCATAGTGATCTCAATTAGAATTCCTGGTGTAAATTATGTTTTAGTAAGATTTCTATCCCTGTGACAATATTTAAAGCATACAACTTTTAAAAAGGAAAGAAATAATTGGGTCTGTGGTTGCAGAAGTTTTAGTTTATGATTCCCTACTCTGTTGCTTTTGGACTTTTGGCACGGCAGAGGATTATGAAGGAGAACAGATTGTAATTAGAAACCAAAAAGAAAAAGGAAGTCTTCAGGTACCAATAAACTCGCAAAGAGCACATCCCCCAGAGACACACTTATTCCTGCTATGCCCCACCTCTTACAGGTTCAACCAGCTATTTGTAGTGATATCAAAGTGCTAACTAGGCTGTTAACACTTGTTTTGAGGGTCACTTAAAGTCCAAACATAACAAATTGTTTCCTAAGAAGACTAGGTTTAGAGAGGACCGGAAAGAGAGATCTCAATAGTAGAGGGAAGTAAAGTCTATCTGTCTGTGTGTTCGTTTGCTTGTTTGTTTGATGACAGAGGTGTTTGTGTATATATATTCTAAGAAGCAAGAACTAACAGAGATGGTGAAGCTTAAAGGTCATGGAGGTGACTTGATAGATTGGGGAAAGTCTGTGATAAAGTAAGTGTCAAGGGTCACTCACATTAACAGAAAAATGGGGAAATTCAAGGAGGGCAAGATATATATCACCTTGTAGGATTAGGAGGCAAATAGATAAGATTAAGACCAAATTTAAATAATTCTTGTCTCTTGCTTTTCCTCCTACTCTTCTTCCTACTGGATTCCGTTCTCTCTTTTTTTATGTTTATTTATTACTTTAAGTTGCATCTCCATCACAGTGGCCTCTTTCTACCCCTCCCATTCCCATCCTCCTACCCTCTCTCCCCTCTCCCTCATATCTTAGTCCTCCAGAAGGGGGTGTCCCTCCACATCAGTCCCCACCCAGTTCAGCAGTCATAAGAGGGCTAAGAGCTTCCTCATGTACTGGGGGCCTACATGGCAGCACTACTACGGCAAAGTGTCCCAGTAATAGGTAAAAAAAGTCTGTGTTCCTGTTCCCTTTGGTGTGTTGGTTGTGGGATAGTTATCCTGTACTATATGACTAAAATTCAATTATAAGTGAATAGATACCACGTGCATCTTTCTGAGTCTGAGTTAGCTCACTCAGGATGAGCTTTTCTAGTTTCATCCACTTGGCTGCAAACTGCATGATTTCCTTGTTTCTGATAGCTGAGTAGTATTCCATTGTGTAAATGTACCACAGTTTTGTTTTTTTTTTTTTAATCCATTCATTGGTTGAGGGACATCTGGGTTGTTTCCAGATTCTAGCTATTAAAAATAAAGTTGCTATGAACATAGATGAGATGTCCTTGTGGTTTGGTGAGGAATCATTTGGATGTATACCAGAAGTGGTATGGCTGTTCTCTCTTCATTAATACAGTTTTCCTAAATTTTCTTAGTGTGAAAAGGTATTTAGAGGTATAAATAATTTCCAGAACAACTCTTAACATGTTCACAAGATAAGACAAACCAAAGCAAGAAAGGCAGAATAGAAAACAAAGGAAAAAGATGAAATTGAAAATATTGACTCAGTCTTCCTGAACAAAATTACAAGCTCTTTTCTGAACCACACGTTGCATTTGGAGAGTAAATGTAGAGCAGGGAGATGTTTGTAACTTTAAAAAATTGTACCTGAAAAGTGTATTGCTTTAAAATTCAAGGAATGCATTAAGAAGTATTTATAGTTATAAGAAAAAGAACCATTATTTGGACTGAAAGGGAGAGCTGTTGGGGGGGAAGAGGGTGGAAGGGTGGGACTGGAGGGGGGAGTAGGGAGGGGATTGTGATTGAGATGTAACTTGAAGAAATAAAAAGTAAATTATTAAAAAAAAAAAGAAGTTATACATTCTGTCTCAGAGGCAAATATAAGGTTATCATTAATACATGGTGAGCTTGTAAACATAGCAGTAAAAGTCATGTCTCTAGATGGTATCTTTTAAGTATGTTTGTAATATTATTTTAATAAAAGTTAACTAATCTCAGGATTTATGATTTTTTTGTCAGTTTTTGAGCTTTCTATTTGCCCCTTCCTCTTTACCAGTATATTCCAGTGCTGTTACCACTGGGTCTCACCATATAAATTCAATTTAATATTTGATGGAAAAACTCCTCCTTCATTTCCACCCATCTCAGAGCTGTCTAAGAGAGTCTTATGCTGCTGACGTCCTCATATTAATTTAGAAGTGCTTTCATCCTTTTAAATATTTAACTGTAATTTTAGTGGATACTATTTAATTAGAATAATGATTGATCTTAATTAATTCATAAATTAATAGCATTTAAAGAGAGCCAATGAACTTGGGAGAATGGACCGTCTTACTGAACTCATAAGACTAAGTAAAGTTTTATTCTTCTCTTGATTGAGGTATGATGCAGAATTTCCTAGGTATTGCTTTTATTTTCCTATTCGTTGTACTTCCTAACTACAGTAAATGATCTAAAAGAAATCAAAATTTCCTCACAAATTTCTACTTGTTATGGATTACCTCATTAAATATCACAGTAATTCATTATTTTTCAGAATAACTGATTTTGTCATTTTGTCTGTGTATCATTATATCTAATATATACTAGATTAATTTTATCTTTCCTCATGTCACTAAAAAATGTAGATCAGACCACTAAGAAAGTAGGGTAGAAACAATAAGATAATTAGCAGTTATCTAGCACACAGCTGGAGGGGTTAGCCATAAAAATTTCAGACATCATTCAGTGTGCCTGTGCTGTGGGTGAGTGACCATACAGTTTACAAAGTGGCTGCTTACCACTGTCACCCACATAATTTTCTTCAATGGGTAACACTACATAAAATGCCATTAACCTGTATAATCTGAGTTTAATCATTCACCTTTATTTTTTTAATTTTTTATTATAATGTTTATTTATTACATCAAGTTACCTCTCCATCATAGTGCCCTATTTCCACCCCTCCTGGTTCCATCCTCCCACCCTCTTCTCCCTCTCCCACCAATCCCACTCCTCCGATGTGGAGTGTTCCTACAAATCAGCCCCTCTCAGTTCAACAGTCATATGAGGGGTAAGAGTGGGGGCCTACATAATAGCACCCCTACGGCAAATTATCCTATTGATAGGTAACAAAGTCTAAGTTCCTGATCTTTTTGGTGTGTTGGTTGTAGGATAGTTATCCTGTAATATATGCTTAAAATCCAACTATAAGTGAATAGATACCACATGCATCTTTCTGAGTCTGAGTTAGTTCACTCAGGATGAGCTTTTCTAGTTCCATCCATTTGGCTGCAAATTGCATGATTTCCTTGTTTCTGATAGCTGAGTAGTAGTCCATTGTGTAAATGTACCAGAGTTTTTTGGGTTTTGTTTTTTTGTTTTTTTGTTTTTGTCCATTCATTGGTTGAGGGACATCTGGGTTGTTTCCAGTTTCTAGATGTTACAAATAAGGCTGCTATGAACATAGATGAGGGTATGTTCTTGTGGTTTGATGAGGAATCGTTTGGGTGGATACCCAGAAGTGGTAGGTCTCAACCCTTTATAATAAGCAGTGAAATTTCACTTATTTTTTTCTTTTAAATGTATTTGAAATAAATTGCACACAACTACAGCTACATATAACTTGAAACATTGTTCACACATTGACTTGGTCTTGGGATGAGTGACCGAACTGAGATCACGAGTTCCTTGTGTATAAACATTATTCCACTTTCCAATCACTTAGATTAGTTTTGCCCCCTTTTTTTTTTTCAATTAGGTTAAAAGAACTAAGCAATGTCTCCCACTTTCTTGACAAAAGACAAAGCAATAAGCTTTGAGGTAGTCCAAGACATTTCAATTAAATATTTAGAGACTTCGCCGCTGAACAGATGGAGCCGCAGATCTCGGAGCAAATGCTTTCTGTCAGGCAGGCAGAGATCCACACCTCATCTCTCTCCTTCTGCACTCCTTGTTCTTGTTAGCGACTTAACAAGTATAATTAGTTCCATACCTGCTCTGATGCTGTAAGTGGCCTCCTTGTGCATGCAGTTAAACTCAGTGGCAAATAGAGCCAATCAAGGTTTATGGGGCTTGAATTTGGTCCCAAGCAAATTAGAGTCTGAAAAGATTATAAACACGTGGAGTCAGTTTGAGGCTAAAAAAATGAGGTGTTCGTCAATCTGAGAGAGTTAGTGTTAATGGCTTAATCCATTCTCATGCCCTGTAAGTGTCATATTTTGATATTTAATGAAAGCTGTTTCTTTCTGTTCCCTGCACTTCTCCCTACTTGAAAAGGTATCTCTACTGGTGCATGGAGGATATGCCGCTTGCTTCTACACCCTTCACAGAAGCAGCACTTCTGTCTCTGCTCATCCAAATCGACAGTAAAGTGAAGCCACTTGTAGCTCTACCTAACTAGGCTGAAAACAAAGCACAGAATATGTGCATGTGGCTGCCGTAGCAGGTGGCTGTGGTTGTGACATTGCATTCCACCCCAGTGTCCTGAAATGACGGTAGTCAGCGCGCCTAACTGCAAACTGTACATTTGCTTGTCTTTGGGCAAGCTGCTTACCCTCTCTGAACCTCAATGTTCTCATCTTTAAAATGGAAATGCAGTGGGATTTTTTTTTTCTCTCAGAGCTTTAGATGAGTTTAAAGGTGCTTAAGTAAATAAATTTTCTAGAACAGTGCCCAGCAAGTCATACTTAAAATACAAAGGTTTGCAGTTGGTGGTAATTGCTTTAATCTGTTGTTTATACCATGCAGTGAAGCAATTTGAGGTGCTATGCCCTGTCTCCCTCCAAAGAACAGCTTATCTCTAGATCCAGTATGGATCTGGTGGATCAACTGCTTCTCACAGCCAGATGCACAAGCCACCATAGTTACTGGCTTTAGACCCAGAGCTTGTAGCCCTGGCGGCCCTAAGAAGCCGGGTGCAGTCATGCATTCCTGATAAGCTGATTAGTAGAGACAAATTTACAGTGAAAAACATAAAATTTATTCAATGTGGCTACAGTGTGAAAGGGGACAAGAGTTCCAGTGAAGGTCTCCTACCCCATGCCTATCTTCAAGGGTCAGGCATGAATTTAAGGTTTTAAAACGGGGTGAGAGTTATATGAATCTAAGCAGTCCCAGTCAAGGTCTAATCCTGCCCACCATAGACCCATCATTGTCTAGGTTTCAGTCTTACCCTGCAAGGTGGTCTGGCAAGTTGACACACTATGAAATATCTTTGCTGGCATACAAGTTCCCCTTCTGATTGGCACCAGGCTTCAGTACTTGACTTCAACCAGAATAAGATTGGCAGAAATTTTCTTTCCAAGAGTGCCTAATTTCACTCTCATAACCAAAGAGAATGGCACAGGCATCTTTTTAGGGTATTCACACTCCTTCCAGGCATGCAGATTACACCACGTGAGTAGCATGTCTGTATTGTGGCATGCTGTAACCCTTTACTCCTCCTTCAATTCCTACCCATTCTCTCTTTATCATATCCATCTTTAGATTACTCCTAAAGTCTCTCTGTACTCCTTCCAACAGCATACAAAACCACCTTGGGAAACAGGGTAAGGTAACTTTTCTCAGCCTTGTCCCATCACTTCCATTCCATTCAATAAAAATAATGAATACTGTGGTGGTTGATTTTGTTTGATAACTTACTTTAATGTGCTGAAAGTGTCTTGGGGGATTGATGAGGATGCCTCTGGATGGAATCAATATGGGAGGGGATATCTCGAGAGGACCGATGGAAGGGGAAGGCCCTCTCTGGATATGAATTATATCCCTGCATGGACTATGGGCCTAAACAAAATTTAAGAGGAAAAGGTAAATGTTAACCAGATGCTAACATCCCACTTTTTTCTCTGCTTCCTTCCATCATAAAGTGCCACGTCCCCCTCGACCAGCAAGGACGACGCAACTCGCAAAAGCTCTTCTCAAGCAGTTTATTCAGGTCCCTTGAAAACAGTCTTCCGAAAATGCCCGGGCAGACCCAACACACAGGCTAAATACTATATGAACAGCCAATCAAATAAAGCCACGTGGTGCTATCTTAGAGGCCCACATATGCCGAAGCAAGCCAGATCAGCGGTCTTAGCCAAATATGGACTTGTTTACTACCAAAGCGCTCACCGTCGGGCTGGTGGAAGGCGGAAACCGGCGCCATCTTTAGGGTGCGGCACTTAGCAGCTCTCTTAGGGCGCAGCACGTCACAGCTCTCTACAATAAAGAAATTCCTTTGCTACATATTTCCACTGACACAAGGCTTTGATAATCTCAAGAGGCCAAGCATTCATGGACGGCAGTCTCAGAAACTATAGGCCAAACATTTTATTCACTTTTACATTGTTCTGTCAGGTGTTTAGTCACAGTGATGAAACTCAAAATGTCTAACACAAACGCCTTCCCTTCCATTCAGTGAAAGGAAAAATATTTCTACAATGACTATTTCTATGCCTTATGTCACAGACACATTCTGTGATCTAATGGAAGGACAATTAATGACAGCACGATATGATTGAGGAGAGAGCAAGAAGTTCTAGAACCACAATTGGAGTTGAAGACATTTTTGCAATTTTATTGGCTGACCTTTCTAAATATGGATAATCATGGCCCTCTTTTTAATTATTATGACATCAATATGTCATTTTAAAGCATCTCTCTGCAAACCAGGATAAGTAACTAATGTGGAGTTTTATAAAAAAATAAGTGAAAGTATAGATTTCATAGCTTTGTCACAATATCTGGCTTAGAAGAATTTCTCAGCTACTGAGAAATGTTTTACTACAGTGGAGGACAATAGCAATTCAACTATTTTGAAATGGTAATATGTTTTTACTGTAGTTATTGAAGCAAGTATTAACATTTATTTTCCTTCATTTTTATAAGACAAGGGCTTACTAGTAGTCCCATCGGCCTTTTACTCACAGACAACTACCTTCCTTTTTCTTGCAAATATTGGCTTAATATTTTTATGACTTTTTTTAGTAATTGGAAATGCTATTTATAATGAAATGAGTTTAATTTTACAGCTTTATATTAAAATGAAATAAAGAACAGGTATTAAAAGTTGTTAGGATAGTATTAGAAAATTTGATCCTATTACTTTCTTTAAAATATATTAATAATATCTGAAAAAATATTGATAACAAATTTAATAGAGCTTAATATTTCTGCTTGATGCTATTTCAATTAAAGTTCATTTCTTAACAAAGACATTATTAAAAACATTTTGTTTCTAACAAAATTAAAGCAACCCTAACTCTACTTTACAAAAATTGGGTTATGATTCACTTTGTCCTCCTTAGCTCAATGATCTTAAAAGGGGGGAAGCATTAGAAGGTCCCCCTTTTAAGTCCGGTCATAAGGGCATAAAATGATCAGTAACTATCATATGGTAGATGTCGTTTCTATACGATCATAGATAAATTGTCAGAATTCTTGCTTTCAACATTTTTAACCATGCAAAAACATGATCTGGACACCACAACACTTGTTGCAATGCAGTGCCGGGACCACAAGGTGCAATGCAATGTAGGATTTTTCTTCTGTTTAATACTATATTTTTCTACCTACTTAGATGTTTAAGTATATAATCATCATATAGGACAGCAGATATCCTTTGTTAATAAATTTTATAATATTTTGACTAACCTTACCCATAAGAAATATATTTCCCAGTGAGAGATTGAGAGATTTGAGATGTGTGTGTGTGTGTGTGTGTGTGTGTGTGTGTGTGTGTGTGTGTTTTATTCTTTTATTGTTCTTTATTTTTAAGTTCTGGCTGAGAATCACATTTTATTAGCCAGATGTCATAGTGTACATAGGAGAGTCTGAAATTACATTTTAGAAATGTGAGATTAGGAAATTATTGAATGAAAATGTTCATATGAGCATTTCAAGAATGTTGCCTGTGTTATGTTCTGTAAAGCTACTTAGATTGAAAGTCTCAAATTCAGCCATTATAAAAAATAAGCTTTGGTTGGTCAATTCTATCCTACACACATTAAATATAACCTGTATTTTCCAATAAGTATTTATATGTTGAACTCTAATATTTTGAAAAAAAATGGACAATAATGGCAAGTGTAATGTTAAGAAGTTAGGAACACCTGAGTCTAGGACAACCAAGGTTACACAGAACAAGACAGACGAGAAACTCTGTCTTGAAAAACCAAACCAAAACAAAAAAAAATAAATAAGAGAAAGAAACGAAAAGAAAAAAGAACACCTGTAATGCTAGATATTGGGCTTGAAGGTGAAGAATTATGAGTTCAAGGTCAGGCTAAGTGATGGGAGAAAATAATAAGAGAGCATGCTTGAAATGTTTTTATTGCCCCAACAGAACAAAATGGTTTAAACATTGTCTGCAATTCAAAAAGTCCGTGTCACCCTTGGCTTCCCAATAGATATGATTTTACTGGAATTCTTTAATGACTTAACACAAGTGTGTTAAGGACTACTCTTTAAACACAGATAATCCCTCCAACAAAGCTATGTCCTAGAACTCTATGCTTTGCTGCCTTCTTTGATTGGGTTAAATGTGGACCCATATTTTATGATTCTTCTCTCTTTTCAAAATTATTTCTCTAGGCAGAAAAGTTCAATGAGGCCAAGGTTGGAAAAGTGTTCAAAATGGTTTCTGCTTTGTAAGCTGTTCTCATTCCTTCAAAGCTAATGTGTCTTCTTATCTGCATCTGATTTAAGGCTGACCTCATAAAGCCCTTTACTGCCTTCAAAAGGTCAAATTATCTTCTGCTATTTTCTTTCTCACATTATTTTTAATTTCATGTGGTGTATATTTGAATGCTTAATAGAGAAGAATATTAAATGAAACTCCTATTCCTAACAAAAACAGAATAATTTGCTGCAATAATAGTTTTAAAATTCCAATCCTTAAAAGATTGATTATGTCTTTTATTGCATATGCTGTCATTTAAAGCTATTTATTCCATTAATTTCCATTTTTAAATAACATTAAATCACACTAATTGCCAAAAACATACATAAATATTTAGTAGGAAAAATATATTCAAATCTTATTTTTGGGCAATAGTTAAAGAAGTAAAGCACTTGCAACCATTAATTTTAAAATTTCTAATTCTCCACTTTCTCTTTTTTATAATTTGTTTTTACTTTATGCTCACTGATGTTTTGTTTGAGTGTATATCTGAGTGAGGGAATCAGAAGCACTGACACTGGAGTTACAGACAGGTGTGAGTTGCCATGTGGATCCTAGGAATTGAACCGAGGTTTCCTGGAAGAATGGCCAGTGCTCCGAAACACTGAGAGATATCTCCAACATCTCTACTTTCTTCTTTTCTCACATCGACATAAACTTTACTGCACTTTTCCCAAGAAGAATTATTAAAATTAATTCTTGAAGTCTTTTAACTAATTGTGTCATGTGACTTCCTGAATACTGGTATTTCCAATATTTTGAATGAGATGGTTATGCCATGTCCTCAGCAGTAAGATGAAGAGTGAGAAAATTCATGAACTGTCTTTTCATTCAGATTTGGCAATAGTTGCACATCATTTGGAATTCAAAACTTTACTCTATATCCTACTTACTTTGAGAGGTCAAGGTTGTATTTATTCTCATATAACTTTGTTTGGCTTCTGAAAGAACACACAAAAATCTGTAGCTTTCCTATACACAAACAGCAACCATAGAAAGAAAGAAAAAAAACAATTCCTTTCACAAGAACATCAAACATGTCTTAGGATAAATCTAAACAAACAATGGAAAAAGCTTGTATATAAAAACTTTAAGATACTGACAAAGAAAATTGAGAAAGATATCAGAAAATATCCCATGTTCATGTGTTTGCAGGATTAATAACTGTAAAATTGGCCATCCGACCAAGAGCAATTCATAGATTCAATGCAATTCCCTTAATAATTTTAGCCCGGTTCTTCACAGAAATATGCAAATATGTACTTTATGTTTAAAATGAAAATACAAAAGGCTCAGGATAGCAAAAACAATCCTGAACAGTAATAGAATTGATGGAAGTAATATAATCCTAGATTTTGATTTATAGTTATAGAATTAGAAAGTTCTGTATTGGCATAAAAAACAGACAAATTGATCAATGGAATAGAATTGAGGACCCATTAATAATTCCACAATTCTAAAGTTACATGATTTTTTGACAAATAGACCAATAATGCACATTGGCGAACAACAACAATACTAAGAAAAAGGCGCTGTTCTAAATGGATGGATACTTGTAAAAAAAAATTAAACTTGAACCTTATTTCTCATTCCAAACAAAACTCAAGCACAAATTGATCAAGGACTTCAACACAATACATAAAACCTGATATCATGTGTATGATAGAGGAGAAAGTGGAGAACATGCTTTGAATATTATGATGTCTGTATTTCATTTAGAATAATCATACAGATCAAGAAGCTGGTAAAGAGTCATGATGGAATATTTCAAAGGAGGGAGATAAAAGGCATGTTATAAAAGGTTAAAGGCAAATAATTGTACAGGAAGTGTAAAACAGAGTGTAGAGTGGTAAGGCAAGGTATAGGAGATTGTGGTGAGGGATAACAAACACTAAAAATATCTTGAAAAAGTAATACAGAAACTATTGTAGAATTTTGTTAAAATATATACATGCACACAAGTACTATAGTTTAAATGGAGTTGCCCTATAATTTTCCAACAACACCCCTACTAGACAACACTGGAGAATGAACAAAAAGCCCAATGCCAAGGATGAGTTAATTGGCTTAAAGTTGTTGGTAGATCAGGTCATAAACCCATAAATATTATTGGCTATTACTGGTGAATGCTCTAGGTTACTTTCTAGCACTTGACAAGGAGACCCTTTTGCTGAAGACACCACACACTTAATAGAACATGGGGAAATCAAGCTGATACTCACTGGAAGCTTTATACCCAATGTCTAGTTTTCATGGTTGTAGAATGTGCTATGCATGCTAAAAAAAGGACAAAAGGAATCACCAATCTTACCTGACTTGAGCCCTGCAAGCTACAATGACTAGTCTGACAAAACATGCCTACCTACTGGTGCAACAATGGCACAAGTTCCATGGGAGTAACCAGTCACTCTCTGTTGAATTTAAGACCTATTCCAAAATTAAAACCATACCTGGGCACCATTATTGAGGACAAGAATCTGTGGCTAGGATAGGTCACAAGCCCTAAGGGAGAAATCACTACTATTACTTTGCTAAGTGTGCACCATTAAACTGGTTCCAAGTAACTTATTGTTATACCCGTACATTAGTGCATTTGTCAACTATTGCTAGAGATACTTCTATTTGCAGTAGATTATGATTAATGCAGAGATATAAGACTGGTAAAGGTGCAGAGAATATAAAAATGTGGGATGTTAAATAAAACATTTATTTCTTGAACCTTTTCTTCCAAATAATCAGAATATGAGGAAGAGGACTTCAAGAAACAGCAGGAAAGTTTCACATAGGAATTCACACCATTTTAGAGGCCATGGCAAAGACCTGCACAAGATCAAGCCAGATAAAATTCTAGCATGGAGACAGAAGGTGAGTATGACGTTTCACACCTAACTAAGGAGATATTGAAAATTGATAGCTACTAGAAGGGGGAAACTCAGTTTTCTGTAATAGTAATGGTCTCTGGTGGCTTGACCATGATCCACTGAAGGTTAAATGCTTAAGATTGTATGGGCAGAATAAACTGGTGTTCACCATTTAAAAGTCAAATAGGAAACAGTTGGTTACTTTAGTTGTATTGGTATGAACAGAGTGGTAAAAAAAAAAAAAAAAAAATGAGCCGGGTGGTGGGGGCGCAGGCCTTTAATCCCTGATACAGAGAGAAACACTGTCGAAAAAAACCAAAAAAAAAAAAAAAAAAAAAGAATAAGATCAAAATACATCATATAAAATTATCAAAGAATTACTAAACTGAGATTAAAAACCCATTATTTTAACTTGACATTTCATGTACTTTACTACTAATAAAAAATTATATATTGAAAATTTGAAGTAATTGTGTCTTACCATACTACATATTTTTACTTTCATATTTAGCTTGTGGAATTTTGTAAAAATTATGTTTATTTATTATTTCAAGTTGCATCTCCATCACAGCCCTCTCGCTCCACCCCTCTTGGTCCCACCCTCTCACCCTCTACTCTTTTCTCACATATCCTACACCCCTGGTATGGGGTGCCCCACATCTCAGCCCCTCCCAGTTCAGTAGTCACCTGAGGGCTAAGAGCTTCCCCGTGCACTGGGGGCCTCCATGGTAGCTTTAATGTCCCACTAACAGGTAACAAAGTCCATGTTCCTGTTCCTTTCAGTCTGTTGGTTGTAAGATAGTTATCCTTTACTGTATGGCTGAAATCCAGTTATAAGTGATGCCATGAGCATCTTTCTGGGTCAGGGTTACTTCACTCACAATGAGCTTTTCTAGTTCCATCCATTTGGCAGCAAATTACATGATTTCCTTGTTTCTGATAGGTGAGTAGTATTCCATTATGTATGTGTAATACAGTTTTGCTTTTTTTAAATCCATTCTTTGGTTGAAGGACATATGGGTTGTTTCCAGTTTCTAGCTATTACAAATAAGGCTGCTATGAACATAGTTGAACAGATATCCTTGTGGTTTGGTGAGGAATCATTTGGGTGGATACCCAGATATGGTATGGCTGGGTCCCAAGGCAGAGCTATTCCAAGTTTTCTAAGATATCACCAGACTGACTTCCACAGTGGTTGTACAAGTTTACACTCCCACCAGCAGTGGATGAGTGTTCCCCTTTCTCCACAACCTCACCAGCATGTACTGTCATTTAAGGTTTTGATCTTAGCTGGTCTGACAGGTATGCGATGGAATCTCAGAATTGTCTTGAGTTGCATTTCTCTAATAATTAAGGATGCTGAGCATTTTTTCAAGTGTCTCTTGGCCATTAGAGATTCTTCTTTTGTGAATTGTCAGTTTAGTTCTGTACCCCATTTTTTATTAGATTATTTGGTTTCTTGGTGTTCAATTTCTTGAGCTCTTTATAAATTTAGGCTATTAGTCCTCTATTGGATGTAGGGTTAGTAACGATCATATTTTTCCAATGTCTTTTTTCCATTTTCCATTATAGAATGCTTTCCATTTCCTATATACAGTCAAAAATTTCACTATATATTGGAATTAAAGACATATGTGTGAAATAAAATCAAGGTTTAGAAAATTAACACTTTTTCTGCTACTGGTAACACCCAGACTTATAAGTAGAAATTTATTTATTGCTCATCATAAAGTAAAATCAGGGAAGAGTATGGTAGTAGTATAGCAGTGATTATGTGTCAAAGAAATTGTAAGACACATGAACAATTTAGATGTCTGTGTGACTGGATGTGAGTGAGAAATACAATATAGCTTAGATAACTTTTAATATTAATGATAAAATTTAGACTTTATGGAATGACCATTATGAAGGCTAATCTTGAGAGTAGCATTTCATTCTTGTGTGTAGGAAATCTGATATATTAGGCATAAAATATCCTCAAATATTCAAAAACTTATCACAGATAAAGGAAATTGTTTTCTAACAAAATGTAACAGAGAAGGTCTAAGTAAAAGAACAGAGCTGATATAGGTGCTTTTCTATTGCTATGACAAAACATCAAAACCAAGGCAGCTTATGCTAGGAAGGGCTTATTTGCTTACCGTTACAATGAAATTGAACTGCAATTCCAGTTCAGTCTGTCCAGCAAGGAAATGTGGCAGCAAGCAGCAGCCATAGAGGCTGGAGACAACTTGAGGGCTCACATCTTGATTTGCAAAGAAGAAGCAAAGAGTGAACTTGGAATGATGCTAAAAGCCCCAAATTCTCCCCAAATGATATACTACAGCAAGACCACAACTACTAAATCTACCCAAATAGCACTACCAACTGGGGAGAAATATTTCCAATGCCTGAGTGTATGAGGTACCTCTCATTCAAACAAAGATAAATAGTGTAATGGATATTTTTTAAGACTACTTTTTTTCTCATTCATAACTTTCAACTTTTATTATGAAATGAAACAAATGTACAGAAACTTACACAGAAATTAATGGATTAAAGTACTTTGTAACTATAATAATTCAGATAAATACAGAGTTTTCCAAACCCGCATGTTGCAGACAAAACAAAGCAATGAAGCCACTGTGGGACTATGATTGATAAGCTTAGTCCTCTACTAGAGAAGATTAGAGTTGAATCTTTGACTGATGGAAACTGAGTACTATTGACAGAAGTAGTTGGGCTGAAGGAACCAAACACAACTTCAGTTAATACTAATTGTCATTACTGAGTTGACAGGGAAATCACAAAAATGTATAGTTTGCAAAATAAGCAAGGTCCACTGGTTTAGTATACTTAAAGCTATCCAGCAATGAAAAGGCCTGGTGAACTTCTTATTTGCAGAAAATTTAAAAGCCATTAATTCCATCATTACAGCAAAACAGAAGACACACAGAGAAAGACAGACAGACAGACTGACAGAGAGAGAGCATAGATCTCTATAATTAAATCCTCAATGTACATATAGCAAAACACACAGAGGATTTTGACACTGAATTACCTGAAAATTTTCTGAGAAAAATATTTCATGCAGATAGATTGAATGAGATTTTTTATTAAAGTGTTAAAACTCTAAATTTGACCTATATTAATCATACACATTTTTTAAAGTTATATAATGAGAGCTGGAGAGATGACTTAGATGTTAAAGGCTAAGACTCACAACCAAAGGACAAAAGCTACAAGATGATTCTAGAATGTATATTAAATAGCAAGTTAAATAAAAACAATGTGTAAGCAGAGAAAGATAATTTTGGATTGTGGAAGGTTTAAGCCAAGATGGGAGTAGAGGAATAGGGAAAGAAAAGGGAAAGAATGGTTAAAACAAATCAAGGATACTTTTAAAAACATAGAATCTTATTAATTTGCATGCCAATTATAATCATAATTTTAAAAGGTATTTTCAAGGCTAAGATACTGCATATCCAGAAAACACTGTTCTTAAAAGCCAGGGGAAGCATAATGTAATCTCATTGCTAGGTGTGAGAGTCTTCTATAGGAGTTGTTGGGCAGGGAGGCCTCAGGCCTCCCAGTGAGACATTCTACCACTGTTCTTGATTGCCCAGCAGAACTAGTTGAAATGTATCTATTGCTGAAAATATCATGCACCTTGGCTTTAAGATATAGAGAAATAAAGGTTTTCATAAAGTCAGAAAGTATTACACAGGCTGCTGAAGGAATAATTGTATCAATGACAATGACCTTATCCAGCTGTGAAATCAATAATCACCAATAACAACCTGTAAAGTAATATATACCTACCTACAAAATGATGGCATGACTGCGACTGATCTTGTAAGAGACCATGTAAAAGTGATAGCCGAGTAGTATTCAATTTCAAATGTACCACATTTTTGTTTTGTTTTGTTTTACTTTGTATTGTATTGTTTTGTTTTTAATCTGTTCTTCTGTTGAAGGACATCTGGGTTGTTTCCAATTTCTGATGATTACAAATGAAGCTGATATGAACATAGTTGAGTCACTGTTCTTGTGGTTTGGTGTCCTTTGGGGCATATGCCTAGGAGTGAGTCTTGAGGTAGAACTCTTCCTAATTTTCTGAGATATCACCAGATTGATTTCCAAAGTGGCTGTACAAGTTTTCACTCCCACCAGCAGTGGAGGAGTGTTCCCCTTTCTCGGCATCCTATCCAACATGTGCTGTCATCTGAGTTTTTGATCATAGCCATTCTGACGGGTGTACGATGGATTCTCAGAGTCGTTTTGATTTTCATTTTACCTGATGACTAAGGATGTTGAACAATTCTTCAGGTGCCTCTCGGCTATGAAAGATACTACCCAGCTATCAAAAACAAGGAAATCATGCAATTTGCAACCAAACTGATGGAACTAGAAAAGCTCATCCTGAGTTGACTAACCCAGACTCAGAAAGACACACATGGAGTGTATTCACTTATAAGTGGATATCATCTATATAGTACAGGATAACCTTCCTACAACCCACAGTTACAAAGAGACAGTAACCTAGCATAACTATCCCATGAGAGACCCTACCCAGTAAGAGATGGAAACAGATACTGACACAGCCAAGTAGTAGGAGGAGCTCTCAGAGTCAGATATAAGAGAGGAAGGAGGAATAGAAGGATCCAGAGGGGACAAGATCTCCACATGAAGACCAAGAGAATACACCAACCTTATCCCCTAGAGGCTTACAGAGACTGAAACACCAACCAACCAAAGCATATATGGACTGGACCTAGGCCTGCTACATATATGTAGATGATAGGCAGTTTGGTCTTCATGCAGATCCATTAGCTAGTGGAGCTGGGTGAGGAGACTGTCTCTGACATGGGCCCTGTTGCCTCTTAGTGGAACACATTATCCTAGAGGAATTGCCATGTCAGGCCCAAATGTAAGAGGAAGCTGTTAGCCCTCGTGGGATTTGATGAACCTCGGTGGGTCTGCATGTGGGAGGCCCCCCTTATATGAGAAGAAAGAGATGGGGAAGAGGGTGGAAGGGTGGGACCAGGTGAGGAGGAGGGATGGGCTGAAATCAGCATGTAACTTGAATAAAAAAGAAAAAAGAATGTAAGAGGGAGAAAGATAATGAATTACTGTCTTCTGGACATGGCACAGTCAATACAATCATGCAGCTATGACTTCACAAAAACAACATCTATATGAAATGTTATACACAAGCCTCTGGACATATCAATAGTCAGTTCTAGATGGAGAATGTCCACAGGATCTTACCCTTTCTAAATAACTCAGGGTTCATTCATTGTGTAGATGAACACAATGAATTCATTAACTGTGTCAAGATGTATTCCCAGTGAAAAGTCTACTGGTCCCCAGTGAATAGTTCTAAACTTATGTTCACACAGATTATCCTGGTTAAATTTAGTGGATCTCAAAAAGATGTTTGGAAAACAATGGTAGGAAAATATGAGCTTTATGTCATTGGGAATGGGAGGGAGACTACAAAGAGTGAGGGATTACTATAAGAATGCAGTTTATATATGTAGGAAATTATCAAAACTATGTTGGTTTGAATGTTTTGGTAACAAACTCAAAATAGGCCACACTGTATGCATTATGGCATTTCTTTAACAAATTAAACAAACCACACTTTCCCTTGGAACAATTTAACAAAGAACAGTCAAGATTTGAATTCTCTATTCTGAATTCTTTGTCTCCATAGATCATCCATCATTCCCTGTCTGTATGTTCTATGATTATGATACGCTGTCCTGTGAATCTATCACTGTGTCTGTATTGTGTGTTGCTATCAAATTGTTTTTTTTCCCTCTGACAGCACAGAAAGCATTACTTTCAGCATTGAAATACCAGTAAATGATGGACTATGAAACAAGAGAAAAATAGGCATTGTACAAGGTCAACATTTATTATTTTCAGAGTAGCTAAAGATGTCTAAACAGAACTAAATACATCTGTAAAATAGAACTTTCAAATGATATCAGAATACTAAAAATATTAGATTGTATTTTACTTTCCCAGATAATATTCCAACATTTAAACCACGTGCACAATAGCAAACTGTACTGACCTATGCAACATGTTAAAGTCGAAGAAAATTGGTGCTCCAGCAGCTCTTAAGTGGAAGAGATGTTATGAATAGTGAGCGCTAATGTTCACTTTTCTCTGTCTCATCATTTGTTTCTGCTTAATATCCCCTAATGTCCTATCCTTAGAATCACCTGCTTTCAAAAATGCAAAATTAGGCCAATTTTCTCTTGTTTCTACATGAGAACAACCCTTACTCCCTAGTTACATATCTAAAACTCTGTAAAGCTTTTCTAAATACACCTGAATTTCAAAAAAATGGTGTGAAGGCTCTAGAGCTGTTTAAGTTTTTCTCATGGTACAAAATTAATTTGAATCATTTGTATAAGACAACTTACTTTGAGTACATTCTTTTGTCTATTTTAAAATTCTAAAGCTCACTTCAGATGTGACTCTGAATTAACTACAAATTTCTAGAATGACATTATCTCATACTCTTTAGTGACACGTGTGACTGTGGAGTTATGATGATCATGATAATAATATATTCTATTAGCATTATTTGAACCACTGCAGTTAAAATCAACATCTTCTTCAAAGTGCTAAGTTCTAATGTTCAAATTTATTCCACTAATTTTTTCTTCTCGGTTGAGTTTCAAAACACACCAAGCATTTATTCTAGGAGACAACTTTTCCTTATCATAGTTTCAAAGAATAATAATTAAGAAATAAAACCAGTGTTCTTGATCTAAAACAGACAAAAGACATTACTGATTGCTAAGATTAAATGTTATCAGTCTTTACGTGAAGAAAAACAAGTGGGGAATATTTAACTACTGTTAAAACCTTAACAGAATCTGAATTGTTATGGCCAAATTGTAGTCTATGGCAATTATGAAAAGTAAACCACAGAATCCAGGTTCTGGTAGTTTACAGTAACCTTTGTCCATCATTCTGTACATGGTTATATGAGACTTCTCTTTTCACATATGGCTTAGTGCTTTAACCCTGAACATTTCTCTGGAAATAAATGACCATTCTTGGAAAACAAACATTTAAAGCAAACTAAATAATAATGTGAAGTTTCATATTATTTACTAATCTTTTAAAAAAGTTAATTTGCACATATCAAATTAAAGCTTATGTCTTCCAGAACACATGTTTTGCAATCTGGGAACTTTCATAATTTTAAAGAATTTTTAAGTTCATTATCCTGAAGAAATTTGGGTTCAAGTATGATTCACATACTACTCAACAATATTAGGATTTCATTTTACTGCTTTCACTTGGAATGAGAAAAGAATACAAAAACTATAGAGAATAGTCTTTGGAATTGTTGTTAGAAGCAGAGAGTGTAAAGATCGTGTTTTGAGCCCAGGATCCCAAAACTCGCCTCATTAATATATTTCACTGTTTGTTCTTGTTTTGATGTTTTGATTTCAGAAGTCTCTAGACACAGCATCTATTATTTTGTGAAATCAGGGAAAGAATCATATCTACAATACTCCTCATTTGGACACTTGCTTATTGGGTTTCATTTTCATTATTGCTTTGTTTTGTTTTTAATCTCTTCTATTCTGTAGACCTAAACTTCATAACTTTACCAGCCTTCTAGGAAAAGGCTACTTTTGTGTGATTTGGCTCTCTGCTTTTCTCTTTCATTCATTCCCCTTCTCTCTACTTTTCTCTCTCCTTTGTCTCTTCTATTTAATATTCTGCTTTTTTCTTGTTTGTGTACATGCAATCTATTGTTGAATTTCATTTTTTTTAATAATTTATTTTTTATTTCTTCAAGTTACATCTCAATCACAATCCCCTCCCTACTCACCCCTCCAGTCCCACCCTTCCACCCTCCTCCCCCTCAACCCCCACATCCTCTTCTCTTCTTTTTTTTTTTAGATTAAGGTATTTCTTTTTTCCCCCCAACAGCTCTCCCTTTCAGTCCAAAAAATGGTTCTTTTTCTTATAACTATAAATACAATACAAAACAACAGAAATAAATAGGCCACAATTATAAGAGTTATATGGCTTAGCATTCATTCCCAGTGTCCAGTCCATATGTATTTGGCACCTGACTTTAACATTCTACTATCTAACCATCTCCATGAGTTTAAAGTTCTATATCTAACTCAGCTTTCATACTAACTTGCCTCATAATTTTAAAAATATCTTCTTAGATCCAGAATACCCTCTTGATTCCTAAACAACTCAAAATTTAACTATGAGACTCTAGCTATCTATTCTTCAACCGCCTCAGAGACCTGAGAGGGATAAATATATCTGATTATATAGGAAGTGCAGGGCCTGCAGCTTCCAAAACTAAAAAATGACATACCAGTGGCTGCCTGGACAGTTCCCATTTTCTCTCCATACATTACAGCATCAATCTTCAGCCATTTGGCCCCATTTCTCTGACAGACATTGGTTGTAGCGCAGGAATTATGAAGGACTTACCTACCCTGTGAATTTCATTTTTTATCCTGTCTATCCATTCAGTCTCTGGGAAAATAATTTCTCACATCTCTCACTGTTCATGTTTGATCATTTGAAATTTTTCTGCATCAGATCCTCAATCGTTTTAGTTTTGTTTCTTCTAGTCAATTGTTGTGGGACTGTTTTGTTTTGTTTTGAAGATTCATATACTTTGTGAGTTGAACCATAAATATTTCTACCTCACATCTCATTCATCTCCATTGTCTCAACATAGGGTGCAATGGATACAGAACAACAAATTTACATGTTAATTTTGATGTTAAAATCTTTAGTTATCTCTCATCTTCCCACTACAAAAACCAACTTTGATTATTACAAATCCATGATTCTAGTAATTCTACTTTTTAAACCTTTTGGTATGCCCTTTCTACAGTCCACAGAAACTTTGCCTTTGTTTAAGTGTCCACAATTACCACTTCCTCAAGAGTGAACAACATTTTGGTTAACTACCTCCTTTTCTTCTGTGATTATGTATACAAAAATGTCATCTGTAGGAGTCACAGAGAGTTAAGATGATAGTTCAAACAGTTGCTAATCATTGTTTGCCTCAATCACATGTTTTTGATTTATGGTTTATAAATACATTTGTCTTAAAATACAATTATCTATCCATCATCTGTCATCTGTTTATCTATCATCCATATATATATATATATACCCCTATCTATCATCAGCCTATACTGTGTATGTAAGAGAGAGAAGTATATGTCATGTGCATGCTAGGTACACATAGGTAGAATGCAGAAGACAATTTGCCAGAATCACTTATCTTCCTCAACCATATGTGTCCTGGGTATCAAACTCAAGTCGTCAGGTTGGGCAACAAGTGCATTTTGCTGTTGAACCAATTACATGGACCTGGCTTTGTGCTTTTAGCAATTTATAGACTACCCGTTATTAGGACAATTAGTGTGAAGGTATCATCTAGACCCTGAAAGATATTAAATTTGAATATATGTAGAAGTCACTATTTCCTAAATAAACTGAAAATATGTCCAGCCTCCTGTTGTATCTTTGGCAACTGGCATTAAATCCCTTTAATTATGAATATATAATGAAAATTTGTTAGTATATTAAATAAATGGGGATAATAACTTTAAGTTGAATTGACTTAGGAAATGAACAAAATATATTTATTTCGTATTTTTATTATAAGTTAGTGAAATTTGTCCTTTCATGAAATATATCAATCAACACTTTTCAACTTAGTTTTCCTCTGGAAAAAAGAACATTTGAAATCATGAATTGAAGTTATCACTAAGTGTTTAAATGCTTCTCAAATTGCAGTTAATGATCCATCTATATTCTGAAGAATTGTTGACAGGTGCCAGGTTTGGTCTTGCATGTCTTTATGAAGCCACTGAGTTTAAGATACTCCCATTCGGTACAGTAGCAAAGTCTTTCCTTCCAATGTTGTCAAAGTTTGAAGGTCAGATGCTTAGACTAGGTTCTTAGTACCTCCTAGTCTTTGTTTTAGAACTTTCAGTTCTGTGGAAAGGTCAAATTGGTCAAAGCAATCCATTTAGAATACATTTTTATATTCTCTTTTGTCCTGTTTTTCTAGAAGTTTTTTGTTCATTTTTAGAAAGGGTCTCAACTACATAGCTTATGCTGGCCTCAAAATCAAGATAAAAATGACATTACAGATCCTGGAATTACAGGTACAGCCAGCATGCCTAGCTATAACTTTAAAAAAGACACTGTTCTCTACATATAATAACATACACATTTATCAAATTCCCAGTGTGCCCAGTTTTCATAGTCCTATGCATTAGTATAACCAACACCAAAAGATAATACATAACATTTCCATCACTTTAGAACATTCACTCATACACTTCTTCCTAACTCAGATGCTGCCCATTATATTAGGATATCAACTAATAGTATGTCATAGAGAGAATCACTTTAGTGATTCAGGAACAGCAGTATAGAATTCAATCTTTTTCTTTTTCTTTTTTTTTCTTTTCTTTTCTTTCTTTCTTTTTTTTTTTTTAGATTTTAACATCCTTTGGCCTGGATTGTGCAATTTTAGCCCATCTAAGCTAGCTCTTAATTCTATTCCCCAAATATGACCCCATATATACATATGCCCCTTTGGACTGCTATTCTCCATGCTATGCTGATGTTCCAGGTCACATGGAATGATATTCCATTTACTCCATCGTGTTTTCCTCCTCTTGACCTCTCTCCTTCTTCCTCTGAAAGTTTCTTCTGGCTACTCCTGGCTGCTTCTGAAGTCCCTTAGTCCCTCCTGCCTCTGTCTTTGCCCAATCTCAGGCCTCAGAATTTATTTAACCAATCAGAGACAAGCAAGGTAACAAAGCATTACTTGATGTACAGAAAACAAGCTTCTGGGAGCAGGTTAACATTTAGAATGCATAACATCACCCAATCAATTCCATCCTTTTGTCTAACAAAAGGCTATTTTTTAACTCATATAGTAAAAACAGTAAGAACAAATATGAAACAATCAAGAAAAACATATAAAAGTTACATACATAATGTTTAAGCTATTTGTGTTAAGCAATCTTGAAGAAAAAAAGTCATCTATCTATCTTGGTGTCTCTAAAGTTCTGGAACTAAATATTTTCTATCATATCCTGTATTTATAAACCCCAAAATTTTCTTTAGACTTGAAAATATACTCTTAAATCCTAAACAATTCAAGTTCAATTAAAACTTTATATCTATTATGTCTTCAACACATCAAAGACATAAGAAGGGAAAAAGTTATTATTTGAGTGAGTAGGAAATATAGGAGTGCAGCTTACAAAAAGGAAAAAATGACAGTTTTCTGCCTAGATTATCCCAAATATCAATCAATACTGTTTCAAATGCATTGGGCAATATTCTATGAGAGGCCATTTTAAAGAGGGGGTCATTAGGTCAGATCCAGCTTGATTTCTTCAAGTTCTGTGTCTAAAGTGTACAAGTTCTTCAGCAATAGGGTCTTGCCTTCAGGTTGAACTTTGATATTTTGTAGAATGGTTTTGAGGGTTTGTTTGTTGTTTTTATTTATCTCCTCATGTGATAAAAACATGTTTTTTGTTATGTCAGGAACCAAATGTTCCTGAGGCTTCTTCCTTTGTGTCCATCTGATATTCTTAGACCCTTAATATACAGTGTTCAAGCAGTGTCAGAAGCTCTCCAAGAAAGGGCTTCGATTAACATGTAAGCTTCTTGAAAAAGTATCCAGCATTTTCCAGTCTACACTGAAGATGCTGTGGGTTGCTTCTTACTAACAACCCCCTTTTCAAGTCCAAGAAAATCCAAAATATATGCTCTGCTCTTTATTAGCTATATTGACCAGTTTGGTTTGTCTGTTTACAATACAATCATTAGTTTTTAAGCAAGTTAAATTCCTTCTGTTTGTGTAGATAGAAGTGTGTCTTGAGAGAGGATGGGTTCTTGTTTAGGGAATTCTGAGAAGAGGTATTATGAGCTCTTCTGTATTGATATCTTATAACCTAAATTCCTTCCTGCAATTTCCTTTACACAGTAGTGAATAATTTATCCACCCTACTTGGTATAAAATTTACCAGTAGTTCTTTCCTACCTGGAAAAAAATGACAAAACATAAAAATTCAGAAGAAGATTTGGTAGCTCAATCTTAGATAATAATTCTTTTCAACTTCTGGATGTGAATTTCCTGGGCTAAGTCTTCTGGGGCATGTATTCAATTAGGTTTTGACCTTGCCTCAGTGCCTTGAATGCATTTAACCCAGGCCTCTGGCATTTAACTTCCTGCTCTTATTGATCCTCAGCAAACACTTTCCAGTGTGTACTTATTGAAGATCTATTTTGTACATGTATGAAAATTGGCTGGATACAAATGTTACTGTGCCAAGTGCTATCCCAGTATAACCACTGGGAAATAAGAGTTTCCGTATATACTATGTACAAAATATTCAAGTTGAGGCTCTCTGGTCATATTCTGGTACTAACTTAAGTACCCTGGATATTTTTTAGTCAACTTCATATGGTCAATATAGCTAATACAGAGCAGAGCATATGGTTTGGATGTTTTGGACTTGATTTTCTTTAGGTGATTGGAGAAATATGTACCTTCTATTGGGGTAGTAAATTATACATCTCATTTGACTTTCAGTGTTCCCAAGATTGAGATGATTACATTGTCCTTTCTGCTTCAATATTTTTGTTAAAGAATGCAATGTCAAAGACAAGCCTTGTCACATAGCACAGGATCTTAGGATAGAATACAGCACTGGCAACTTCATTGCTAGTGAAGTTGCTGAACTAGACAGAACCTATTACTACAGAAACCAATTTAAAACAACAGTGAATCTGTTACTACAACTTGGTGATGCTGTGGTTGGTCTTGATTATTAAACTAATAGCCCATGGGAATAGTCACCCTGGAATAGAGGAAGAGCCTCATATCAGCAGGATGTGGGGAGCAAGAGCTATTAACCTCACATGAAATGTAGATCTTTAAGAGATGGCATACTTGCTGAATGTTCTACAGGGAGGATTGTATTATACGTAGGTAAAATCATATAGAATCTTGATTCTTCTTTAGTGAAGACAGCGGTGCCTACAAGACTTCTTATGTGTACTAGTGTGTCAAATATCAAAAGTACAAATTGTAAGATCTGGACACAGTGGAGGATAGTGTGAGCAGATGACATTATTTGCAACATCATCATACTTTAATGCCATTTCAATTAGATTTGACGCAGGAGTATCTGTCATTTCAGTTTCTGGTGTATATTTAGAGTAATCCACAGTTGCTTCTAGACCTAGTTAACCACTGTCTAATTTGTTAGCATTAGTAGCTTCAAAGAATTCCTCTAGTACACTGGAATTCTGATTCAAGTGACTATGGAAAGAAAGATGAAAGGAAAGAGATGGTATTGGAAAAAGGGGCAGAAACTTTAACACAAGGAAAAATAAAACATAAATACATTAGTTGAAGAATCCAAGCACAAGGAAAATTCTCCAATGATCAGCAGCATAAAACTGTGAGAAAATTCCCCTTGACTCAGTCAACACATATTCTGTCTTAATAGGCATATTTTCAGTTACACAGGTATAGGTACACCAGAATTCCCCCTATCATTGTTAAGAATTGTGTAAAAGAGTTAATTACCACTTTCTGTATATGCAGTATAGCAACAGTATATAAAGTGAGTGCGTTTCTATGTATGTGATTTGCATACTTTAGGCATCCTATGTATGGATTGAATATCAGAAAATTTGATTCGTTCCTTTCGGATGGGTTCTGAAATTTCCTAATGAAATAACCAAATATTAATGTCACTAGTTTTCTTCTATGTCACAGGGGCTTGGGGGATAAAAATACTACACATATTCATCAAGAAGTCAAAGACTGTTGCATAAGAGGAATTTAATTGCAAAAGGACACATTTCCAAATGAAAGAGAAACTATTCTAGGTTTTATTTTGTCTATGTGTGTGAGATACTATTTTGTTAAATTTGTGTGTTAACAGGTATCCATTGTTTAATAATGAAGGAACAACTCTATGTCACGGGATAAGAGATATTCTATAGGGTTTTGAAAGCTTCTGTAAGGCAAAAGGCACTGACATTCAAACAAAACGACAACCTACAGATTGGGAAAAGATCTTTACTAACTCCACTTCTGACAGAGGGCTAATATCCATAATGTACAGAGAACTCAAGAAATTAAACATCAAGAAACCAAATAATCCAATCAAAAAATGTGGTACAGAACTAAACTGAGAATTCACAAAAGACAAATCTCTAATGGCCAACAGAAACTTGAAGGAATGCTCAGTAACCTTAATCCTCAGATAAATGCAACTCAACATCACTCTGAGAAACATCTCACACCTATCAGAATGACTAAAATCAAAAACTCAAATGACAGCACATGCTGTCTAGGTTGTGGAGAAAGAGGAACACTCCTCCATTGCTGGTGGGAGTGCAAGTCAGTCTAGTGATATCTTAGAAAACTGGAAAAGCTCTACCTTAAGACCCAGCCATACCACTTCTGGGTATACATCCAAATGATTTCTCACCAAACCACAAGGCATTTCCTCATCTATGTTCATAGCAGCCTTATTTGTAATAGCTAGAAACTGGAAACAACCCAGATGTCCCTCAACCAAGTAATGGATAAAAAAAAAAAAAACTGTATAACACCTACACAATGGAATCATGTAATTTGTAGCCAAATGGATGGAATTTGAGAAGCTCATCCTGAGTGAGCTAACTCAGACTCAGAAGGATGCACATGGCATCTATTAACTTATAAATAGATCTTAGCCATATAGTACAGAATAACTATACTACAACCACTTCACCAAAAGGAACAGGAAAATAGACTTTTTTTTTTCCTGTTAATGAGACACTTTGCTCTAGTGGTGCTGCCATGAAGGCCCCCAGTATATGAGGAAGCTCTTTGCCCTCATATGACTACTGAACTAGGGCAGGGACTGATATGTAGGGACACTCCACTCCATAGGAGTAGGACAGAAGGGAGAGGGGTTAGAGAGTGGGAGGGTGGGACTGGGAAGGGCGGAAAGAGGGCACTGTGATGGAGATGTAACTTGAAGTAATAAATAAACATTTAAAAAAATTTATATGTACTTCAGACCACAATGTTAACTTAGAAGTAAGAACACAAATTAAAACAACTTGACAGAGGAATTCCCCATGTGGTTTGTTTTCCAAAGTACCGAGAATAAGCACCTAAACTTCAGTAGGTCTTGCAAGTCAGACAGGCTTGTGAATGGGAATATAATGCCAGATCTCATTTCTACTGTGAAAGATAAATACAGATGAGATAAATAAAATACAGATGAGAAAAAAAAAACCTGACCATATTTTAGAGATTTTAACTAAAGTTCCAAAAAAGGAAATGAAGGGATTGGAAAGGCACTTGCCCTTCTAGATGCAGATAAACAAAGAAGAAAATGAAACATGTGCAGCTGTTTGCATGGAATTCTTAAAGAAGTCCACTGAGGTTGATGGGAAGCTACTGGATCCTCAGGATTATTGCTGCTCTGACCTAAGAGTGAAGTAAGTGTATGGGTATTGGGTTTGCTTAAATCAAGGGGCCCATAGTGTTACACACAACTGGTCTGGAAGTAGGGAAAAGTAAAGATAAAAATTGGCATGTCTTTTGTTCTTAAATAAAGTTACCAGTTAGCAGTGATGACTTTAAGATCTAGGAGCTGATGCTTTATTTCTGTGTTCCAAACTCTGCTCAACCTCACTTCTTCTACAGAAGGAAGACATACTTTTAAAATCTAATGATGGGGTGATGTTATGCATTCTAATGTTAATTAATTGGTCCTGCTTGCTGTCTATTATTTACATAGTCTCTCATTGGTGAATAAATACTGAGGCCTGAGATTGGACAAAGACAGAGGTAGGTGGGACTAAAGTGGTAGCTTCTGAAGCAGAGGGGTTCTTGGTAGAAAAAGCCTCCAAGACAAGCAGCAAAGAGCAGGAAGGAGGATGGACGAACACCATAGGTTACAGAAAAGAACGTCATTCCACGTGGCCTGGAACATCAGCCTAGCATGGAGAATAGCAGTCCAGGGGACATATGTATATATGGGGTCATATTTGAGTAATAGAATTATGAGCTAATTTAAATGGGCTAAGGTTGCTCAATCCAGGCAAAGTCTTGTTAAAAGTCCATATGGTGTCTGTGTGCTCATTTATAATGGCGGGTTAAGGATTAACAACCACCAAACCAATTAAATATAACCTAAATACTGGTTAATGATTTAGTTAATTCTTTCTACCATCCAATAGCATAATAAAAAGAAAGAAAAGAGATAATTAAAAAATATGTAATTTGTAAGATCAAAAGAAGAGCTACATGCTAATGAAATACTGGGGAACTCGCACTTCCCAGGCTCACACTGGCTTGGAAAGAGGAGCCACAATTTAATTATTAACAACCCTGATTTAATGAAAGGCAGTTTCATTTTCATTATGCAAAATTCATGTTACTTCACTCCAGAGATGACAGTGAGATAAATAAAATTGAAAAATATTCACGTTGGAAAATGTATTTAAGATCAGTTATTGAAGAAAGATCTAAATAATCCAATACACTGTGGTTTATATACAAAAGAAGGTGGCAGGAGATTTTCTACAATTTAGAAGAAATTATGAAATGATGTTGCCAGTAACATGTTATCAAGTTGAAAGAACTGATTTTGAACCTCAATAACTTCTTGTGCCTAGAATCCTAGTACTTCAGAAGTTGAGACAGGATGTTTGCCATGAGTTTCAGATCAGCATTGACTATAGAGTGTATTCTAGACTATACAGTCTGGACTACAGCATTCAATCCTGACAAATTAAAAAAAAAACAGAAATCTCAATGATTAAAGAAACATTTATCTTTGCCAAAATAATATCATTTTAATATTTTTTGTAATATGAAAATTTGATCAAAAAGCAAATCAGCAAGTGAAATAACAAAATCATTGTGGAAATATGTTAGGTAGTTAAATGATAAGACACATTTTCATTTTTCTGCATAGTCATCTGTAATTTCCTAGGATTCCTCTTTGTCAATAAATGCAAATTTGCATAAAATCTGTTTTCACCTGAAAGTGACAAGTATGGGGGACCTTGCTTTGGAATTTGTTATATCTTGTTCTTGGGTAAAATATTCCAGAAGAGACACCAAAACTAAAATCACAATCAATTCACTTAACACTAGTAGTAGGAAGTTAGAAGGACACATTTAATTTGGGTTTCAGACTTGGGACTTCACTTTAGCTAAGCATTATGAAATGGAGTACAATTTTGCTTCAGATTTTTTGCATATAAAATTATTATGAGATTAACCTGTATTTTTGTTCTTGCAAAGTCACTGTCAGGTTTTATAATCAAAATTAAATTTGTATAACAAAAAGATTTCCAAAATATGTTCCCATTTTTAAAAATGTCACTGTACTAATGCTGTGAAGACACACTATGACCCAACAAAGAAGGAAAGAAAGAAAAGAGAAAATAATGACATTTGTACTCTATAAATATCAGACTTGCATCCATGTGTTCATAGCACATATATACAATTTGAGCAAAGATTCATATTTTGCTCATTACTAGATAAAGTTTCTCCTGATATGTAGTTGTATTCACTCTCTCTGAGTTCTAGTAATTGCTAGAATGACGTGTAGATGTCACTGCTGTGATTGGGAGGTCTGATTTTGTCTATCACTCCTTTCTGCAATCCTTTTTTTTCTTTTTTCTATTTTGAAATTTTTTATTTTTTTTATATTTTTTTATTATATAAGTACTTTATTTTTTTTCTTCAAGTTACAGCTCAGTCACAAACCCTTCCCTATTCCCCCTTCCTGTCCCACCCTTCCACCCTCTTCGCCCCCAACAGCTTCCCTTTTCAATCAAACAAATGGTTCTTTCTCTTATAACAGTAAATTCTATACAAAACTGTATAGGTGTTTAGAGTTTTAATTTTGAATTTTCACTCTCAGATTTGCAGTGATGTCTTTTTAGCAATTACGGAAAACTGTAAGAATAGATCATGGCTCTTTTCTGATATAAGGAAATATTTTTTAAATTTATTTATTTATTGCTTCAGGTTACATCTCCATCATAGTGTCCTCCTTCCACCCTTCCCAGTCCCGCCCTCCCACCCTCTACCCCCTAACCCTTCCATCCCACTCCTCTGGAGTGGAGTGTCCCTAAATAACAGTCCTCCACCACAGTTCAGCAGTCATATGAGGGCCAAGAGCCTCCACATACACTGGAGACCAACCAGGCAGTACCACTAAGGCAAAGTGCCTCAATGACAGGGAGAGAAAACAAACAAAAACAAAAAAGTCTATGTCCATGTTCCCTTTGGTGCATTGGTTGTAGTATAGATATCCTGTACTATATAGCTAAAATCTTACTATAAGTGAATAGATGCCACATGCATCCTTCTGAGTCTGTGTTAGCTCAATCAGGATGAGCTTTTCTAGTTCCATCCATTTGGCTGCAAATTGCATAATTACCTTGTTTCTGATAGCTGAGTAATATTCCATTGTGTAGATGTACCACAGTTTTTTAATCCGTTCTTCAGTTGAAGGACATCTGGGTTGTCTCCAGGTTCTACCTATTACAAATAAGGTTGCTATGAACATAGATGAGGAAACTTCCTTGTGATTCTTGAGGAGTCATTTGGATGTATACCCAGAAGTGGTATGTCTGGGTCTTCAGGTAGAGCTAGTCCAAGTTTTCTAAGATATCGCCATACTGACCTCCACAGTGGTTGCACAAGCCTGCACTCCCACCAGCAATGGAGGAGTGTTCCCCTTTCTCCACACCCTCACCAGCATGTGCTGTCATTTGAGCTTTTGATCTTAGCCATTCTGACAGGTGTGAGATGGAATCTCAGAGTAGTCATGAGTTGCATTTCTCTGATGATTAAGGATGTTGAGCATTTCTTCAAGTGTCTCTCAGCAATTAGGAATTCTTCCTTTGTGAATTCTCTGTTTAGCTCTTTCCCCCATTTTTTAATTGGATTATTTGGTTTCTTGGCATTTAATTTCTTGAGTTCTTTGTAAATTATGGATATTAGCCCTCTGTCAGATGTGGTAAAAGAATGAAATTTGACCCATACTTATCACCTTGTACAAAGCTTAAGTCCAAGTGGATCAAAGACTTTTACATAAGCCCAGTCACACTAAATCTACTAAAAGAGAAAGATGGAAAAACCCTCAAAATCATTGGCACAGGTGACAACTTCCTGAACAGAACACCAACAGCTCAGGATCTAAGAACAACAATCAATAAATGGAAACTCATGAAACTGAAAAGCTTCTGTAAGAAAAAAAACACTGTCATTCGAACAAAATAGCAGCCTACAGATTGGGAAAATTCTTCACCAAGCCCACATCTGACAAGGAAATATTTTTAAAAGTCATAAAGTTTAGCAACAGAGTTCCAAAAAAGTTTATGAAAATGTGTAGAAGACCCATGATCAATTCTTACAGTTTTCCATAATTGGCACCCCACACCAGAGGGATGGGAGGGGTGAGACAGGGATGTAGAGGTGGAAGGGTGGGACCCGGAGGGGGTGGAGGAAGGGTCAGTAATGGAGACTTAACTTGAAGTAATAAATAAATGTTTGAAAATTATTTCTTATCTGTTTTATTTCATTATGGGTAGAATTCATGTTTATATTCTAGTTGACAGAATCTGTTTTTTTTTAATATTTAATTTTTTTTTCTTCAAGTTACATCTCAGCCAAAAACCCCTCCCTATTCCCCCATCCTATCCCAACCTTCCACCGTCTTCCCCCCAGAAGTTTCCCCTTTCAGTCTAACAGATGGTTCCTTCTCTTATAACAGTAAGTATTACACAAAACAACAGATATAAATATGCCACATTCATGAGAGTTAAATGGCCCAGTATACCTTCCTAATGTCCAGTTTATACATATTTGGCCCCTGACTTTAACATTCTACTATCTAACCATCTCCATGATTTTAAAGGTTTATATCTGACTCAATATTCATACTAACTTGCAACACACTTTTAAGAGTATCTTCTTAGATCTATAACACCCTCCTGATTCATAAACAACTCAAAATTTAACTATGAGACTCTAGCTGTCTATTCTTCAACCACCTCAGAGACCTGAGAGGGATAAATATATCTGCTTATATAGGAAGTGCAGGGCCTGCAGCTTCCAAAACTAAGAAAGGACATACCAATGACTGCCTGGACAGTTCCCATTTTCTCTCCATACATTCCTGCATCAGTCTTCAGCCTTTGGGTCCTGTTTCTATGACAGACATTTGTTGTAGAGCAGGGATTATGAAGGACTTACCTACCCTGTCTTGGCAGAGTTAGTCTGTCGAATTCCCTGCTACCAAGTTTTGTCCTTTTTGGACAGCAGTCTGTCTGCAGTTGGTGCAAGGGGTTTTTTCATGCCAAGAGAAAGGCTTGCCACTAATTCAACCATGTTACAGTGGAGGTTCTTCGATGCTTATCTTCTACTTGGAGTAGAATAGGGGGTGCTGTCAGGCACTGATATGTCTCGATATAAAAAAAAAATCTTAATTTAAGATAACATCTTTAAATGCCATATTCTGCAGATCTCTTGGAGTTTTTGAAGATGCCCTATCCATCTCTTGTATTTAGATAAGCAAATGTTGCTTGTCTCTTAGCAACTTGATTACTGGGTAGTTTAGAGAATATCTGTGATAGACTGTCATAGTAGCTAACAAAGTGACATGTTTGCATGACTAGGAGTTTGTTTTACTTAACTATCCTAGACCGTTTTAGACGGTTGGTATCAAGACGCCAGAGCTTCACATTTTATTTTTAAGTATCTCTAGCTATGATACCATTAGGAAGCGTTACCTTTAATTTTGTATCAATATACAAAGATCTATTCAATTGTGGTTAAATATACTCTT
>CAJQZJ010000670.1:1166696-1180730 GCA_907164525.1 Lophiomys imhausi | reverse complement strand
TGCCTTTGTATTTGGGGCATAGATGTTCAGTATTGAGATTTCCTCTTTATGAATATTCCCTTTAATGAGTATATAGTGCCCTTCTTTGTCTTTCTTCATTAACTTCAGTTGGAAGTCTCTTTTGTTTGATATTAGGATGGCTTCTCCAGCTTGCTTCCTGGGTCCATTTGCTTGGACAACCTTTTCCCAGCCCTTTACTCTGAGGCAGTGTCTATCTTTCGTAGTTAAATGTGTCTCTTGTATACAGCATAAGGAAGGGTCTTGCTTGCGGATCCACTCTGTAAACTTATGTCTTTTTATTGGGGAGTTGAGTCCATTGATGTTGATGGATATTAGTGACCTGGGGTGGTTATTTCCCATTAGTTTGGTATAGGTGGTGGTCCTGTGCATCTTTTGGTTTAGTTGCTGAGGGGTTTTCTATTCCCTTTGTTTTCTTGGGTGGAGTTTTCTTCTCTGGGTTGGGATTTTCCTTCTAGGATTCTCTGTAGGGCTGGGTTTGTGGGTAGATATTGTTTAAATTTGATTTTGTCATGGAATATCTTGTTTTCTCCATCTATGTTGATAGAGAGTTTTGCTGGGTAAAGTAGTCTGGCTGGGCACCTATGATCTCTCAGGACTTGTAGTGTATCTGACCAGGCCCTTCTAATTTTTAAAGTTTCTGAGGAGAAGTCAGGTGTAATTCTGATGGGTCTGCCATTGCATGTGACTTGACCTTTTTTCTCTTACAGCTTTTAATATTCTTTCTTTGTTCTGTACATTTGGTGTTTCAATTATTATGTAGCGAGAGGAGTTTCTTTTCTGATCTAATCTGTTTGGTGTTCTGTAAGCCTCTTGGATTTTTATTGGCATCTCTTTTTTCAGGTTTGGGAAGTTTTCCTCTATGATTTTCTTGAAGATATTTCCTGGGCCTTGGAGTCGGGAGTCCTCTCTTTCCTCTATACCTGTAATTCTTAGGTTCTGTCTTTTCATCGAGTCCTTGATTTCTTGGATGTTGTGGGTGAGAGATTTTTAGCCTTCTCATTTTCTTTGGATGTTGTACTGATTTCCTCCACCGAATCTTCCATGCCTGAGATCCTGTCTTCCATCTCTTGCATCCTATTGTTGATACTCACATCTGTAGTTCCTGTTCTCTTCCCTTGGTTCTCCACTTCCTCTTTTAACTCTGACTGTGTTTTCTTTATTGTTTCTATTTCTATTTTCATGTCTTGTATGGTTTTGTTCGTTTTGTACATTTCCTTCTCCAGCTTGCTTGTTTTTGTATGAAAATCTTTCATTGCTTTTTCCTTTTCCTGTTCAAGCTCTGTCACCTTGGCTTGGAGCTCTTTAATGGTGTTGTTCCTTGTTTTGACTTGTAGAATTGTGGCTTCTTTTTTTTTTTTTGGTTTTTCGAGACAGGGTTTCTCTGTGTATCCTTGGCTGTCCTGGACTCACTTTGTAGACCAGGCTGGCCTCGAACTCACAAAGATCCGCCTGCCTCTGCTTCCCAAGTGCTGGGATTAAAGGCGTGCGCCACCACCGCCTGGCTGAATTGTGGCTTCTTTTAATTACTTCATAGATTTAAGTTCTTCTTGAAGGGACTCTATCACTTTCCATAATGCAGAATTGTCAACGTTGTCATGTGTTTCTGTTGGTGTGAGGTCATCCAAATTGGATGAGCTAGGATAATTCTGCTTTGTTGGGGTTATATTTCCTTGATTTCTATTTTTTTTTTTTTTGGACCTTTGGCCATTGGATATGTTTAGCTGTCTGTTCTTGTCGTTTTCTGTGCTTGGAACCACAGTGGATGATTTGGTGCAGGAGACGAGTTACTTGGCTATCTGTTGTTGCTTACAGGGGGATTTCAGGGTCACTGTGGTTTTAATCGCCTGAGGCACTGTGAGGTGGTACAGCCTATTCCCACGTTGTGAGTTATGGACCGGAATTGTTTCACTGCTCCCAATTCAGACTTCTCTATGTTGCACTCTGAGTTATCAGCCTGTAATGGTTCTGATGGTATGGATCTGTTTGCCCAGGCACAGATTCTATGGGCTTTGTTTGTCATCACGGAGGCTGACAGGGTCTGGCTCCACACCTAATATGTCTGGATTTTCCAGAATACAGCTATGGTCCCGATTTCTTGTTTCTCACTAAGCTTCTCGCCACAGGCCTGGCCTCTGGGCCTGATTCGCTCCCTGTCTGTGCAGCCATGGGTCTCCCTCCCTGGCTGCTTGGCCGTGGGTGCACCGAGCCCCGGATCCCCCGGCCACCTGAGTGGTCCTCTCGCCCCAGCAGCTCAGCCATGGGTGTGTATATCCCTGCCCCGCCCGCGCTTGGCTCTCTCCCCAGTTGTCCTGCCGTGGGTTCGTGGGGATTTGGCCCTGCCAGCAGGGTCCCTCCCCAGCTGCGCTGCCGTAAGTGTGCGGGATTCGGCCCCTCCTGCCCGCCTTTGGGTTCCCGGCTTACCGCGCTCTCTAGGAACCTCCGCCCTCCGTTTCACGAGCGGCTGCGGACCACCTGCTGAGCTCCCTGTTTGTTCCTTGCTAAGTCTTCCACTATCTCGCAAAATTTTTTAAGTGGGTATAAGTTCTTCCTGAGGTGTGGGGAGCCCAGTAGGCTAGTGATCTATCTCCAAGTGACCTCTGATTCTGCCTGCTGTGAGTTGTGGTTGATCTTACCAGGCGCCTCTCCAAATTGGAGTTCCCAAATCCCAGGTTTAGTGGCTTCCGTGTCTGCGAGAGATGGGGGAGAGCCTTACCCTGGGACTTTTAACAGTCCCTTTGGGAGCTGTGAGTGTTCCGGGGGGGGGTCTAGCCCCTCCAGTTTTTGCACAGTGCCCAATAACTCTGTGTTTTTATGGCTATTTTTTCCCCACGTTCAAAATGCGTCAGTGTAGGTCGCCGCCATCTTGGCCCCCGTCCAGAATTTGTTTTTAATCTATTTAATCTGCTGCTTAAACCTTCTCAAGCTTCCCTATGCATAGGGAAGTACATATTGAAAGCACATCCTTTAGGAGTCACACTTTCAAGTGAATGATGGCTTATAACATATGTTACTTTCATGATTAGTAACCAGTAAAATGTAGTCTCTGGCCTGTCAGCACTCTACACATATTTCTACAGAGAGATACATTTTTCCACAATTTATGAAATATGTGTTTCTGGGCTTTAAAGACTGCCATTATATACCATTAATTTATGTTAAATATATGTTTATATATTCATATTTATTATTTTATTATTGTTTATTTACACATTAAATATCAAGTCATATTTGGTTTTCTAGTTGAGTAATACAAAATATAGATACATACATGTGTATATATACATATATATACATTACTATGGGAATATAGTAGAAAATTTTGCCAAGCATATAACTTATTCTATTTTTTTGTTTATGATTTTTTTTCATGATGGCAGAGACCTTCAGTCTGTGTATGGTTTGATAACATTTACGAAATATCTGGAAATATTACAAAAATCTAGGGAAAAGTAGGCTGATATGACATTTAAAGCATTCACTTCAGAACATATCTTTTAAGATAAATTGGATACTTCTCATATTATGAAATAAATTCTTTTAACATGTTCAGTTGCTTTATTATATTCACAGAATTCTTTTGCAAAAGTAGCTAACATTAGGACATGTTTGTCTCCCCCATCTAACCAGTTGACAGTTCATTGACTACAAATTTCCTCAAAGTTCCTGGCTATCGTTTGTATACCCTGGTGTCTATGAATTTGCTTATTAATGAAATTTAATATAAATAAATCATACAACATCCAGTCATTCATGATGTCTGCTTTCACTTATCATGATTGTAGGTTACTACATGTTGTAAACATCAGCACTTTACTTTGTTATGAATTGCTAGTCCTTCATATGATGTGATAAGCTGTCTGATATTCCCTACTAATATATTCATACTCTATTTCCTAGAACCTGTGAATGTGCCTTGAAGAAAAAAAAAAAAGGAGGAATAGTTTGGGTATTCTGCATATGAAGTCCCTGAAGGAAGTAGAGGCAGAATAGACAGTATATTGTTTTAATGAAGAGCTAAAGTGTAAAAAGAGTGTTTTATAAGCCTGAAGGTTGAAAATGCCATTGACAGGAGCTGTGAATTTTATAGAGAATGCCAAACTATTTTTCTCTTTTTTTTAATTGAATATAGATAGTGTATATTATATGTTTTTTATTAGTTCTTAAATCAGTGACAACTAAGGTACAATCCATGTGCCACTGAGGGTAGTATATAGCAAAGGACTAGAGGAAACAAATCTCATTAAGAAAGAGGAGTAGACTAGATATTTGTGGAGGGATTGGGAGGTTCTTGATTTGAAGGGTCAAGTGGGGAGCAGGAGAGCAGAGGGATTTATGGGAGGGAATATGGGGAAAGAGCTAAAATAAAGGGCATTTGAAGAGTAGTATGGAAAGCTAATACAGTCGAAATCTCCTAAAATATCTGCATGTATGAAGGTGATATAAATGAAATTGCCAAATAATGGAGGATACAGCGTCCCATCAAGCCATTTCTTGTCACTGAAGAAGTTCTTGGTAGTGAGATTGGGTTACGTCTAATTGAGTTGTTGGCCAAAGGAGCCCCATAGGAATTCGTAAACAACCCAAGTTGTAGCCAAGAATATAGGTTGCTTTCCATAATCTGACAGCAAACTCTCATTGATAAAGATATCACCTATATAATTGGCATATAATATATTTTCCTTCCTAATTATGTTCCTAAAAGTCTACTTGGTTTTACAATACCAATTTGCTTAATATCCTATTTCTCCTTAATTCCTTTTGGTTTTTTATCACATCCAGATGTACATCAAATATTTCTTTCCCCTACTTTGCCTGGCTATTATACAAATTGAACCACTGATACACTTCTGAGATCTCGTTGATAGGTCCACTGAGGAGGTATCTCAACTGACACATCTAATCAGCATTATTAGATGTGAATCTATGCAGCCGGAAGCAGAGAGATCAGTCATTGTCCAAATTCCCTGACAGCATTTAGAGTTACCTCTTCAGGAAGGAGATGAGAATAGGAGATTAAAAATTAAGCCCACAGTTTAGGGATATGGATTTCAATTAATGTCCTTGGTCAGGAGCCTGAAATACCCTTGGTCATGTCCAGGGTAAAGCTCATAAATGGCAAAGTATTTGGAGGCTCTGATTCTCTTTTGGGTTTCTAAATTTTTTTAGGATGTCAACTCTGGTGGAAGAATGCTACAAGGATTAACAGCCTTGGTGGATATTCAGAATGGACCCCATCCTCTTGTTTGTCTTCAACAGTATCCCAGTTTCCTATTAACACTAGAAAAGGAAACCTTTCCTTAGGACTACATTGTCATCTGCACAAGTAAGGGTATACAGGCTTTGTGTAAAACCCTGAGGTACAGCTATTTCTTGATGATCAAAATTACAGAATCTAAGTTTTGTACCTGTCCCTGGGTAGAGACATGATGTTCCAAATTACCTCCCAAATTATATGTTATTTTCCCTTTTAAGAGTTAAGTCTTATATCCATATTGTAGAAGATAACCATCCTACAACCCACAGACCCAAAGAAGACAGAAATCTAGCATAACTATCTTCTGAGAGACCCCATCCAGAAATACATGGAAAAAGATGCTGAGACACAGAGCCAAACATTAGGTGGAGCTCTGGAAGACTTGTAGAAGAGAGGGAGGAAATTAGAGTGATCCAGAGAGGACACGAACTCCACATGAAGACCAACACAACCAACCAACCTAGGCCCCAGGAGGTTTACAGAGTTTGAAGCACCAACCAAAAGCATATATAGACTAGACCTGGGTACCATACACATATGTAGCTGATAGACAGCTTTGTCTTCATGCAAATTCCTTAGCAAGTGAAGCATGCCTCTGACATGGACCCTGTTGCCTGTCCTTGCAACACTTTATCGTAGCTGGGCTGCCTTGTCTGGCCTCAGTGGAAGAGGATGCCCTGATGCAACTTGATGAACCTGGGTGGACTGATGAGGGACGCTCCTCTAATCTGAGGAGAAGGAAAGGAGGATGAAGGGGAAGAGGGAGGGAGAGTGGGACTGGGTGGGGAGGGGGGGATCTGAGATCAGGATATAACTTTAAAAAATAAATAATATTTTTTTATTTTTTTAATATTTTATTTTTTATTTCTTCAAGTTACATCTCAATCACAATCCCCTCCCTACTCCCCCCTCCAGTCCCACCCTTCCACACTCCTCCCCCTCAATACCCCATCCTCTTCCCTTCTTTTTTTTTTTTTTTAGTTTAAGGTATTTCTTTTTCCCCCCAACAGCTCTCCCTTTCAGTCCAAAAAATGGTTCTTTTTTTTATAACTATAAATACAATACAAGACAACAGAAATAAATAGGCCACAATTATAAGAGTTATATGGCTTAGCATACATTCCCAATGTCCAGTCCATATGTATTTGGCACCCGACTTTAACATTCTACTATCTAACCATCTCCATGAGTTTAAAGTTCTATATCTAACTCAGCTTTCATACTAACTTGCCTCATAATTTTAAAAATATCTTCTTAGATCCAGGACACCCTCTTGATTCCTAAACAACTCAAAATTTAACTATGAGACTCTAGCTATCTATTTTTCAACCACCTCAGAGACCTGAGAGGGATAAATATATCTGATTATATAGGAAGTGCAGGGCCTGCAGCTTCCAAAACTAAGAAATGACATACCAGTGGCTGCCTGGGCAGTTCCCATTTTCTCTCCATACATTACAGCATCAATCTTCAGCCATTTGGCCCCATTTCTCTGACAGACATTGATTGTAGAGCAAGAATTATGAAGGACTTACCTACCCTGTCTTGGCAGTGCTAGGCTGTCGACTTATCTGCTTCCAAGTTTTGTCCTTTTTGGACAGAAGTCTGTCTACAGTTGAAGCAAGGGCTTTTTCTTGCCAAGAGAACGGCTTACCACCAATTCAATCATCTCCCACTGGAGATTCTTCGATGCTCATCTTCTACTTGGAGTAGAATAGGGGGTGCTGTCAGGAGCTGACATGTCTCGATATTAAAAACTCTTAAGTTAAGAAAACATCTTTGAATGCCATATTCTGCAGATCTCTTGAGGTTTTTGAAGATGCCCTATCTATTTCTTATATTTAGATAAGCAAATATTGCTTGTCTCTTAGCAACTTGATTTCTGAGTAGCTTCGAAATAACTGTGATAGACTGTCATAGTAACTAACAAAATGACACGTTTTCATGACTATTAGTTTCCGTTTCTTAATTATCCTAAACAGTTTATGTCGGTTGGTAGTGAGAGGTCAAAACTTGACATTTCATTTTTAAGTATTACTACGAACAATACCTTTAGGATGCGTTACCCTTAATTTTGTATCAATATACAAAGATAAATACCAATGTGGCCAAATATAATCTTAATTTTGTATCAAAATAGAAAGATCAATACCGATGTAGCCCTATACAATCTTAATTTTGCATTAATATACAATGATCAATACCAATTTAGCCAAATATAATATTAATTTCATTCTCTCTCTCCTCTCTGTCTCTGTCTCTGTATTACTCTCTCTCTCTCTCTTTCTCTCTCATTCTGTGTTTGTATACATGTGGGTGTGGGTGCATATGTGTGTGGTTCTAATTTCCTATCTTTTTTTTTTTATAAATACTTTATTTTTTTTTCTTCAAGTTACATCTCAGTCACAAACCCCTCCCTATTCCCCCTTCCTATCCCGCCCTTCCACCCTCTTCCCCACAGAAGTTTATACAAAACAACAGATATAAATATGCCACATTCATGAGAGTTAAATGGCCCAGTATACCTTCCAATGTCCAGTTTATACATATTTAGCCCCTGATTTTAACATTCTACTATCTGACCATCTCCATGTGTTTAAAGGTCTATATCTGACTCAACATTCATACTAACTTGTAACACACTTTTAAGAGTATCTTCTTAGATCTATAACACCCTCTTGATTCCTAAACAACTCAAAATTTAACTATGAGACTCTAGCTGTCTATTCATCAACCACCTCAGAGACCTGAGAGGGATAAATATATTTGCTTATATAGGAAGTGCAGGGCCTGCAGCTTCCAAAACTAAGAAAGGACATACCAATGACTGCCTAGACAGTTCCCATTTTCTCTCCATACATTCCTGCATCAGTCTTCAGCCTTTGGGTCCTGTTTCTATGACAGACATTTGTTGTAGAGCAGGGATTATGAAGGACTTACCTACCCTGTCTTGGCAGAGTTAGGCTGTCGACTTCCCTGCTACCAAGTTTTGTCCTTTTTAGACAGTAGTCTGTCTGCAGTTGGTGCAAGGGGTTTTTTCATGCCAAGAGATAGGCTTGCCACTAATTCAACGATCTTACAGTGGAGGTTCTTCGATGCTTATCTTCAACTTGGAGTAGAATAGGGGGTGCTGTCAGGCGCTGATATGTCTCGATATCAAAAAAAAAAGAAAATCTTGATTTAAGATAACATCTTTGAATGCCATATTCTGCAGATCTCTTGGGGTTTTTCAAGATGCCCTATCCATCTCTTGTATTTAGATAAGCAAATGTTGCTTGTCTCTTAGCAACTTGATTACTGGGTAGTTTAGAGAATATCTGTGATAGACTGTCATAGTAGCTAACAAAGTGACATGTTTGCATGACTAGGAGTTTGTTTTACTTAACTATCCTAGACCGTTTTAGACAGTTAGTATCAAGACGCCAGAGCTTCACATTTTATTTTTAAGTATCTCTAGGTATGATACCATTAAGAAGCGTTACCTTTAATTATGTATCAATATACAAAGATCTATTCAATTGTGGTTAAATATACTCTTAATTATGTATCAATATACAAAGATCAATGCCTATGTAGCCCAATACAATCTTAATATTACGTCCATATACAAGGGTCAATATCATTGTAGCCAACTATAATCTTAATTTTGTATCAATATACATAGATCAATACCGATATAATCTAATACAATCATATTTTTGCACATTAAACAATGGTCAATACCACTTTAGCAAAATAAACTACTAATTTTGTATCAATATACAAAGGTATAAGGGCATATTCAATAATCTGCCCCTTCTTCTTGGACCTTCCTGTGCTATGTCTAAATCTCATTTTTCTCAAGCCTATGCACTCATATAGGAGAGGAAGAAGGATACAGAAAAGGAAAAGTAGGAAGTTCCTGGGGCTAACCTCCAAAACCCATTAAACAGGACCATTTATCAGCTTGTAATCTCTTCCCCTAAATATCAGAGTTTTCAGTTATCCTTCAAATAACCTAAAAGAAAGGTGAAGAAACACCTTCCCCACACACTGGGCATGGGACGTTGCTTTCTTAAACTGACTTCCTGCTGATTTGGGTCGTAGTAGACCTGTTTGGGGCCCGAACTCAAATGGAAAAAATGGTTAAAAATGTTAGTACACTCCTTTTATGTTCAGTCCTTCTGTTCTCAGCTGTTTAGATGACCTAAGGGGTTTGTAGGCAGAAGCTGATCTTGCAGGCTTCACTGAGGTTCCTGCCAGGGCATTGTGTAGAGCTGAACGGTCCCAGCGACATTGGATTGCCGTGGTGGTTGCAGGCCCCCGATGGAGACAGCTATTGAGGAAGTCTGCCAGGCAGAATCAAGTGGGTCACTCGTCCTCCTTGGTGCCTGATTCTGCTCTCTGCTGAGGTTTCCGCTGTCCAGCCGTCCCCGGGCTCCCCTAATGGACAATTCGATTCTCCTGGAAAGATAAGAACAGAGCCCTGCCCCAATCCAACCCCTGGGACAATTGCCCTCTTTTTTTTCTGGGGGGGGATGGGGCTAGGTAGTACTTCTCTTGAAGCAAATTTGGCCTTCCGACAACATACAAAGCGTTATCTTTCAATCCGGGTTAAAGAAGAAATCATTCTGTCACCTTGGAGCTAAACCAGCTCTGGTGTATATATTTTGAGATCCCAAAGGACAATCTGCCTGCATCGAGAAGGCCTTTTGTAAGTAATCTCCACCTAGGTCCCTCCAAATCCCATGTGTGTGTCTCTGAACTCTAATTATTGGGATTAGAGACCTATGTTTCCCATCTGAAGGGAACAAAGATGTGTTCCACCACTCCTGGATGGAAGTCTTTCTCTATTTAGAGTTTGCCCAGCATCAGACTGACCCTGAGCTCCGGGATCTGCCCGTTTCTGTCTCCAGTGTGCTGGGAGCTGGGACGAAGGGTGTACTCTTCTTGAATGGTGGGACCAAGAGTATGCACCCTCACCACCCTGCTCTGTATGACTCCAGAATACATAAGACCACCAACTCTACGGTGCTCCCCCCGTCTCCGCTGAAGTCAAAGGCATGGGCCAATACCACAATTCTCTTGTATTTTACCTTATTTCCACGTCTTCTCTACACCTGGAGGTCTGCAAAACCAGGCCAAACGGCTGTTTCCTCAATTCCATTCACAGGGTTTCAGCCCTGCCACATGCCCTTTTTTTTTTTTTTAAGTTAATAAATTTATTTGTTTGTTGCTTCAGGTTACATCCTTATCATATTGTCCTCTTTTCCCACTTCCCAGCCCCACCCTCCCATGCTCTACCCCCTGACCCTTCCGTCTTGTTCCTCTGGGGTGGAGTGTCCCTGCCTAACAGTCTCTCACCACAGATCAGGAGTCATATGAGGGCCAAGAGCCTCTTCATTCACCGGGGGCCTACGAGGCAGTACTGCCAGTGAAAGGTGTCTCCTTGTTACTGGGGGAATACTAAAAAAAACAACAACAAACACTCAAACCCACAAAAACAAAGAATATCAACAAAAAAAAGACAGGAAAAAGAGAAGAGAAAAGGGAAAAGAAGAAAGAAAAAAAGAAGGAAAAAGAAAAAGATAAATAAAAAATTATGTCCATGTTCCTTTTGGTGTGTTGGTTGTAGTACAGATATACTGTACGTTATAGCTAAAATCCTACTATAAGTGAATAGATGCCATGTCCATCCATCTGAGACTGGGTTAGCTCACTCAGGATGAGCTTCTCTAGATCCATCCATTTGGTTTCAAATTGCATGATTTCATTGTTTCTTATAGCTGAGTAATATTCCATTGTATAAATGTACCACAATTTTTAATCCATTCTTCAGTTGAGGGACATCTAGGTTGTTTCCAATTTCTAGCTATTACAAATAAGGCTGCTATGAACATAGATGAGGAGACTTCCCTATGTCTCCATGAGAGGTCCTTTGGGTGTATACCCAGAAGTGGTATGGCTGGGTCTTGAGGCAAGGTTATTCCTAGATTTCTAAGATATCGCCAGACAGACCTCCATAGTGGTTGCACAAGCCTGCACTCCCACCGGCAATGGAGTAGGGTTCCCTTTCTCCACACCCTCGCCAGCATGCGCTATCATTTGAGCTCTTTATCTTAGCCATTCTAACAGGTGTTAGGTGGAATCTCAGGGTCGTCTTGAGTTGCATTTCTCTGATGATTAAGGATGTTGAACATTTCTTCAGGTGTCTCTCAGCCCTTAGGGATTCCTCCTTTGTGAATTCTCTATTTAGCTCCATCTCCCATTTTTTGATTGGATTATTTGGTTTCTTGGCATTTAGTTTCTTGAGTTCTTTGTAGATTTTAGATAAGAGCCCTCTATCAGATGTGGGGTTGGTCAAGATTTTCTCCCAGTCTGTTGGTTGCCGTTTTGTTCGAATGACAGTGTCCTTTGCCTTACAGAAGCTTTTCAGTTTCATGAGGTCCTATTTATTGATTGTTGATCTCAGGTCCTGAGCTGTTGGTGTTCTGTTCAGGAAGTTGTCACCTGTGCCAATGAGTTCGAAGGTTTCTCCTATTTTTTCTACTAGTATATTTAGTGTGGCTGACTTTATTTTAAGGTTTTGATCCACTTGGATTTAAGTTTGGTACAAGGTGATAGGTATGGGTCTAATTTCATTCTTTTGCAAGTGGACATCCAGTTGGACCAGCACCATTTGTTGAAGATGCTGTCCTTCTTCCATTGTGTGGTTTTGGCTTCTTTGTCAAAGATTAGTTGGCCATAGGTGTGTGGGTCCATGTTTGGGTCTTCAATTCGATTCCATTGATCCACTGGTCTGTTTCTATACCAGTACCATGCTGTTTTTATTACTGTTGCTCTGTAGTACAGCTTGAAATCTGGGATGGTGATACCTCCAGATGTTTTTTCATTGTGCAGGATTGATTTAGCTATTCTGGGCTTTTTGTTGTTCCAAATGAAGTTGAGAATAGCTTTTCCCAGGTCTATAAAGAATTGTGTTGGTATTTTGATAGGAATTGCATTGAATCTATATATTGCTTTTGGTAGGATAGCCATTTTTATTATGTTGATCTTACCTATCCATGAGTATGGGAGATCTTTCCATCTTCTAAAGGCCACTTCCATTTCTTTCTTCAGGGGCTTGAAGTTCTTGTTATATAGGTCCTTTACATGCTTGGTTAGAGTTACCCCCAGGTATTTTATGTTGTTTGTGGCTATTGTGAAGGGGGTTGTTTCCCTTATTTCCTTCTCGGTATATTTGTTTGTTGTATAAAGAAGGGCTTCTGATTTTTTTGAGTTAATTTTGTATCCAACCACCTTGCTGAAGTTGTTTATCAGCTGTAAGAGTTCTTTGGTGGAGTTTTTGGGGTCGCTCATGTATACTAACATATCATTTGCGAATAGGGATTATTTGACTTCTTCATTTCCAATTTTTATCCCTTTGATCTCCTTTAGTTGTCTTATTGCTCTAGCAAGGACTTCAAGTACTATATTGAAGAGATATGGTGAAAGTGGACATCCTTGTCTTGTCCCTGAGTTTAGAGGAAATGCTTCAACTTCTCTCCATTTAATTTGATGTTGGCTACTGGTTTGCTGTATATTGCCTTTAATATTTCTAGGTATGGTCCTTCTATGCCCGTTCTCTCCAGAACTTTTAGCATGAAGGGGTGTTGGAGTTTGTCAAATGCTTTTTCTCCATCTTGCGAGATTATCATGTGGTTTTTTTCTTTCACCTTGGTTATGTGGTGAATTACATTGATAGACTTTTGTATATTGAACCATCCCTGCATTCCAGGGATGAAGCCTACTTGATCATGGTGTATGACACTTTTGATGTGTTCTTCAATTCGGTTTGCTAGTATTTTATTAAGTATTTTTGCATCTATGTTCATGAGGGAGATTGGTCTGAAGTTCTCTTTCTTTGTTGGGTCTTTGTGTGGTTTAGGAATCAGAATGACAGTGGCCTCATAGAATGAGTTTGGCAGTGTTCTTTCTGTTTCTATGTGGTGGAAGGGTTTGAAAAGTAATGGTGTTAGTTCCTCTTTGAAGGTCCTGTAGAATTCCGTGCTAAAGCCATCTGGCCCTGGGCTTTTTTTGTTGGGAGATTATTAATGACTGTTTCTATTTCCTTGGGTGTTATTGTGCTGTTTAAGCTGTTAATCTGATTTTGATTTAGTTTTGGTAGGTGGAATTTATCGAGGAAATTGTCCATTTCACTTAGATTTTCAAATTTAGTGGACTACAGATTTTTAAATAATGCCCGAATATTTTCTGGATCTCATCAATGTCTGTTGTTATTTCTCCCTTTTTGTTTCTGATTTTGTTGATTTGGGTTTTTCCTTTTGGCTTTTAGTTAATTTGGCTAGGGGTCTGTCTATTTTGTTGATTTTCTCAAAGAACCAACTCTTGGTTTCATTGATTCTTTGTATAGTTCTTTTTGATTCTAAGTTGTTGATTTCAGCCCTAAGTTTGATGTTTTCCTGCCTTCTGCTCTTCTTGGGAGTGTTTGTTTCTTTTTTTTCCAATTCACCCAGCTTAGCTGTTAGTTCACTAACATGAGCTGTCACAATTTTCTTTTTGAAAGCACTTAGTGCTATGAACTTTCCTCGTAGCACAGCTTTCAATGTATCCCATAGGTTTGGGTATGTTGTGTCTTCATTGTCGTTGGATTTTAAGAAGTCTTTGATTTCCTTCTTTATTTCTTCCCTGACCCAGTGGTCATCCAGTAAGGAGCTGTTCAATTTCCATGTGTGTGTAGGCTTTCTGTTGATTCTTTTGCTGTTGAAGACCAGCTTTAT
>CAJQZJ010000670.1:1127398-1165443 GCA_907164525.1 Lophiomys imhausi | reverse complement strand
AAAAAAAAAAAAAGAGTTAACTCATCTGAGCCTGGTGTGTGTTTGTGTGTGTGTGTGTGTGTGTGTGTGTTTGTGTGTGTGTGTGTGTGTGTACATGTGCACACACATATATGCATGTTATTTTGACCAAATTTTATTTTTGCATTTTTCAGAAGTACTTTACAATCAACATATATATTGACTGTATATCATCCAAAACTAAGGTAATAGGTGAGTTAGCAATCATCACAAACACCAAAATAATTGTGTATGTATTTCATAGACATGTATTTCTGAATGTTTGAATTCAATTTGTCATGACACTCTTATTGGTCACAAAATCAATTTTGTGTATTTCTGTCATTTTTATATTAGATAGAAAGTATATAGAATAAACTATATCATAACACACAGCAAAATGCATGAAATATATGAACGTCTTGTTTTGATTATGTGAATAAGAAAATATATTCATAGGTGTACTAAAATCAAAATTTCTTTCTATGGTCAAAAATGTTTAACATTAATTTATGCTGGATGACTTATTGAATGCCTTCTTGTTTATAGTTTGCTTTTTGAGCAAAATTGGAAAATATTCCTGTGAAAAATTTTAAGATTCTAAATAAAAATTAATGAATGGAACCTAGTACTTAGTAGAATCTTAATAAATTAATACACTGGATGCTATTATAAACTGAAATAAACAGATGATTACTGTAATTTGTAATTGAGTTTTACATATGGATAACTTTAATTGAAAAAATTCACTAAATAACAGTTGAGTAGATAGGGGAGATTGGAACTCACTGAAATATTCCTGAGATATTTTTAAATGTCATATATATCACTCTTTTCCAGTTCTCACAGCTCAAGATGCCATGAGATGCCAAGTCTCTTGTGACACACTGTAGAAGGTGTGGGAAGTCCTTCACTAGAGCTAGCACACGTGCCACAAGTTCTGGGAACCGTGGGTTTAGAAACAGCCTGAAAAACTATGCCCCTCAGAAGGACAAAAGCTTCTCAAGCACTGTCAGGCTTAAAAATACTCCCTGCCCTAAGATCTCAGTGTGAGCCTGGTGAAGGTCAACATCACAATGAAGAAGCCAAGGCCTTGGGTACACCCCACATGGTTGTCGTAGTTCTCACTGACAAGCCTCAATAAGAACCTGAAGTTCTTCAAAAAGCTGGGCAAGGAGTATGATGCCTTTCTGGCCTCTGATCCAGCAGATCTCCTGTATCTTTGGCCCAGGCCTAAACAAGGCTGGCAAGTTCCCTTCCCTGGTGACACACAATGAAAACATGGCGGCCAAAGTAGAAGAAGTGAAATCCACCATCAAGTTTCAGAAGTAGAAGGTACAGTGTCTGGCTGTTGCTGTGGGCCACATGAAGATGACTGATAATGAGTTGGTCTACAACATCCACCTGGCTATCAATTTCTTGGTGGTCCTTATTCAAGATGAAATGACAAAACATCTGGGCTTTGTACAATAAGAGCACCATGGGCAAGCCCTAGTTCCCCTAAACCACAATGCTACAATAATAAATAAATGAATAAACAAGCAAACACATAAATAAATAAATAAAGTCATATATCATAATACAAAATTTATAGGTCTCTTTAATCCTTGAGTCTCTCATTTGGAAAACAGTAATTTGACATATGAGTGCATTGCCTTATCCATTTTTTTTTCACCTGCTTCTAATTTGATTAATGGATCAGCACTATGTTTGGTTCAGAAGACAACCTACAAAGCATGAGAGCAGACATTTTGCATCTTCACAAAACTTTTGCAATCAGAAAATTGAAATAATATAATAAATAATGAATCTTAAGTAATCAAATTCCAGGAAGGAAGAACTTAGAAGAGCCTAATAGCAAAGTGTGCCTGAAAAGTGGATATAATGGAATATATTTTTCTCTACAATCACATCTTTAGGGAAGCAATATCTGCTTGAGCTCTGAAAAATAAGAGACAAATCTTTCAATGATCCTGGATTAAGTCAGAAAATGTTAAGAACTCTGTGACAGGAATGAATTTGTCAGGTCCAATATAAGGATGAAGAAATTGTAAGTAATTACATAAAGATAAGTGATAGAAGAGATTTAGGAAGAAGCAGGGTGTCAAATCAGTCAGCATATGTGTGTGGAATTTTATTGGGGCACATTGGATAGCTATTAAAGCATTAGAATAAAAGAAATGCAATTATATCTCAATGTTTTAAATAAAGATTAGTGCAATACTCAAATATTAGTCTAAGAAAAATAACGAGAGGCCGGGCGGTGGTGGCGCACGCCTTTAATCCCAGCACTTGGGAGGCAGAGGCAGGTGGATCTTTGCGAGTTCGAGGCCAGCCTGGTCTACAAAGTGAGTCCAGGACAGCCAGGGCTACACAGAGAAACCCTGTCTCGAAAAACCAAAAAAAAAAAAAAGAAAAGAAAAAAGAAAAATAACGAGAGAATCCAGAGAAACACTTAGTTGTTGCTTTGATGTGGTTTTTGTTTATTTGTTTCTTTTGGTTACTATTTTTGGTAAAGTGTGGAACCATTAAGTAACTATAGGATAACATTAGGAATTATTATAAAATGTGTTCAGAATATTTTCCATGATTGACAATATACTAAATATTTTACACACAATGAAGTCCTTAGACAACTCTGGTCGTGATACTAAAATCAAGTAAATATATGATTTTAAATGATTTTAAGTAGTTCCCGGAAGTGTAGAATGGTTGAGAACAAAAGCATCTTTTTCTATTCTTTTTTGAGACATGAAAAAATAAGATAATATTCCATATTATAACAGAAACATGGAAAGTTTCTGCATATTCAACTGTTAAATCTACAACAATGAAAATTAGGAGTTAATATGCTAGAGTGATAGAAATTAACACAGTCTATAATTAGGAGAAGAACTGTCAAATAATTTTTTAAAATATAAGATAAGGATGCAGGAGAGATGGCGTAGCAGTTACGCACACTTGTTGCACTTGGAGAGGACCCACATGGTACACATACATTCAGGCAAAATACACATACTCATTAAGTAAACTGTGTGAGTGTGTGTGTGTGTTCATATCACTTCTAAAATATCTCAGTGGCTTTCCAAAGTTACAAAGTTTGTATGCATATACAATGCGAAGCCTTGTATAATGTCACCCTCTTCATTTCATATCTCTTCTAATGCTTTGTCTTTAACCTGAAGAGGTTTACCCAAGTTGGCTTCCTTGTATTTGTACAATCTACAGACAGGACCATTGAGTTGTTTTTCATCTACCACTCTCTCCTTCTAGGATGTTCTTCTGATAATTATTTGTATGATTCTTTAATTTATTCTGACCTCTTCTTGTGAGGACTACCTCCTATATCTACTTTTGTGAAAACAGCTTAAATAGTCATCCTCTTCACATTTCTTCCACTAATGCTTAACTCTTCCTGAATTAGGTATATAAATTTTTGTTAAGTATGTATGGACTGTCTCACAAGTATGCTTCTGAAATCACTCCAATATCCCTGTTACCTCTACTCATTCTAAACACAGAAAACATTAAGTTAATAACTTTGGGTGAATAAACAAATAGATGCTACGAAACCGATAGACAAACAATCCATTTTTCACTGATATGAATTTCTACACAGTGGTTTCCCAGCTCTGCTCCATGCAGAGCCATATATGAGTTTCCTTGTCCTTTCCTTTCTCTTGAACATGACTGGAAACTTCCATATTATTTGACTTCAATTCACTAACACATCTTTCACTATTTTCCCTTCCTCACTTTTACTTCATGTAAATTAGATTGTTTTAACTATTTTTCAAATCTTGCCAGTTGTTAACTTATGAAATTGTCCACATTAAAGGCAGTCAGCTGGTAGATGATGTTTTGTAACTCCACTTAAACTTAATAACTGAGCATCTACCATTGTCCCTAAGTGTCCTCCATGTACCTTACAAGAGCCTTTCAAAATCCTTCCCTTACTGCTATTGGAAAATCTTAGTTCATTGAGCAATGAAATATTTTGTGCTGATTAATATTTAAGGTTAAACACCTACATTCATTTTTTGAGATGTCCATGAAAAATAAAAATATAAAACAAAAACAAATGCTGAAGGCAGGTAGAAAAAAATAAACTATAAATTCTGTTGTAGGGCAGAGGGTATCTGAAGTGGAAACTTTTGAAAGTGTACTTGGGCTTACACTCCTCTTGGATGAAGCCCACAGAAAGAACTCTAAAGCTCTCAGATTTCAACTGAGGGAGTGTTTTTAAGCTGAATAAGCTAAACATAATGGCATTCTGCAGCTATGAAATAATCTATATGTTTGAACCTTCTCAGGAGTGTCCAATCTGTTAACATTGCAAGACAATGTCGTCATACACAATGCTCACACTCAGCAACCTCATAATTGAGTTAAAAATATTAAGAGAACAACAATGCTTTGAGTAAGCTTGCTATTTTGTGTTAAGTTTCATTTAAATTATCTGGAGGTGAACATGACTACAGGCCACAAATGGATATGCCTGCTAGGAATCACTCAGGAGATAAGTTCATTCATGTTCTTCATTTACTCAGCAAATTTCTATATATTAAGAATTTGCCTGGACTGGAAAGATGGCTCAGTGATAGTGTATATTGCTCTTCTAGAAGACCTGAATTCAGTCCTCAGCACCCATGTTAGATGGTTCACAGCTGCTTATACCTCCAGCTGGAGGGAATCTGACATTTCCCTCTGGTCTCAGGGGTCACCTACACATGCTTCATATACACAGAGAAACATACAAACAACACACAATTCCATGCACACACAGACAATCAATAGGCACACACACACAAACTTACACATAAATTTAAAATAATCTAATTCTGAAAATAATTTGCTTAAGTTTACTTTCAGTCCAGATGTGATTATATTTTCTGAAGCTGCAAGAAAAAAAATTACCTTGTTCACAATGCAAAGCTATTTAGATATCATAGCTGCACGTAATAGTTTTCATGGCTTAAAATAGCATTTATGGGTCTTATATTTCAGGACACAAGGAGTGCAGAATCAGTGTGCTGCCATAAGTAGTTGCTGCTGAGGACAGTCTTGATGGCTGGCAGGCAACTTTCATGTCACTGTATGTCCTATTCTCTTGTGTTGTGTATATACACAGACAGAAAAATGATCCCATTGCATTGTGACCTCAGTCTATGACTCGTTTGTCCCTAATTACCAACTTTCTCCCAAATACAATAGCAGTGAGAGTTATACATTCACGATATTAATTTTAGATGGACAGAGGAGTGTATAGAACTCACAAAGTGACAGTCAGTTGGATGAAGTTACATAGAAGAAGGGGCTCGAATTGGTTTGTATTTTCCTATGAATAAAATTCTTCTATTCTTTTTACACTGTTTTCATTTATACAAAGCACCAAAGTGTAGAAATTCATCTTTGTTCTCCTCTATCATTTTTAATTTTAGCATCTTATATTTGTGATTGTAATGAAACAATCAGTTTAGAGCAAATGGAATTTCTCAGACTATTATCCTAAGACCAACTGTTTCAAATTTCCTAAAAAGTTAACTCCTATGTTCTACCTCAAGTAGGAACAAACATCCCTAAATGTTAAATACTGTTCCTGACTTTTAAATTAACATACCAAAGAGTACAAATGAGAACCATTGGCTAGATGGCAACTGCATGCATAATCAAAATGGGAAAGCAACTTGGGTGCTAAAGCAGAATTAGCATTTGCATAATGATGAGAATGTTAATAGCTCAGTGAATCCATCTTGGAGACAAACATTATTTTACCCTCAAGCTAGACCCTCTGAAAGATTATGTTCCTTACATAATCACTTTTCATGAAAGAGTTGTATTATGGCTAGAAGAAAATTAAGCCCATTAACCATGAATGTACCCAGTGCTTCAGACCCACACCTGCCCTCATTCTCTCTTCTAACAAATGTGTATACACAAATGCCTAACAAACAAACCAGATGTTCTTTACCAGATATTTCAAAAGAATTATGAGGAGTCATGAACACCTGTTCTCAATGCTTAATGTCAGTTTCAAGATCCAAGATTGTGTTTAACAGGCTTTTCGCATTAAAGACTTGTAAGGATGAATTTGTTGTAAGATGCCTTCTTTGTCTTCATTAAGGTTTGCAGATGATGAAGAAAATAGGAAAAAGATACAAGTCCAAAATGAAAGACTTTTCAACTCGGCCACCTTTAGTCATCTTGGAATAAGTCACTCACATTATTTTCTGTTCTCATTTCTCAAAAATCTACTTATTAGAAGCACCTATAAGTGTGTAGAAAATCAATAAACTTTCATAACTGCATATGGGATAATGAAACATAAATGTTATAGCATGCATATGGAACTCATGAAGCCATGACATGACTAATTTGGATGTCAACACTTACATGCCCAGATAGGTCACGTTTATATAGGTAAGGGAAGAAATAAAGTACTTTTGTGTCAGCACCATAATGATATGCATTTATTAACAAAGATGATGTTTTCAGAAAAAAAATATATAATGCATATGATCTTATACATTTATGTATGTAACATCATCTTACCCAAAAGTATCCACATACCTTTGTGGAGACCTTCCTAGAAAATGGAAATGGATTTTGGATATTGCAGCAGAAACTTGAAAAGAGAGAAAAGTCTTTATATTAAAAAAATCACTTTACTATAGACTTTTCAGGCTTAACAATAAGGCAACTTTCAAAGAAAATACACTTTCTAATTTTTAACTCTTACTTAATATTTTGAAGCTATAAAAAACTAGGTTGGAGCAAGGGAAATGCTGGGCAGACAAGAGATGGTTGATAAAAGAAAATCTTATGTCCTGGAGCTTTGGGAGGCTGTGCAGAGAGAAAGCTGACAGAAGCTGGGTGATGAATTTTGGAGACACAAACTGTCAACCATATTCACTGATTGTCACTCTTCTGGGTAAGGAGTTTAAGATGAATCCAGGACAAAGAAACTTTTTTTTTTCCTGTCAGTATCCAGAAACACAGCCACGTGTTTGTTACTTCAGGATAAAATTTGATATATTATTTAGGGTTCAGTATTACTTTGCTTCAATATATCTTTAGGTTTGATTTATTTTTAAATATGAAACATTATTTACCATTTCTCATGTACATTTAGACACCAATAGAAGTGCAATATATATATATATATATATAGTTAAAACCCAGAACTTAGGAAGTAAAAATATCATATCCCATGTGTGGTGGTTTGAGTGAAAATTGCCCCTACAGGCTCATATATCTGCATGTTTAGTCACCTAGGGAGTGGAACAATCTAAAAGGATTAGAAGGTATGGCCTTGTTGGAGTAAGTGTGGCCTTAGTGGAGGGAGTGTTTTACCAGGGTTGGGTTTGTGATTCCAAAAACCTACATCAGACCCACTCTCTCTCTCTCTGTCTCTGTCTCTCTCTCTCTCTCTCTCTCTCTCTCTCTCTCTCTCTCTCTCTGCCTACAGATCTGGCTGGTTGTAGTTTTTAGGTACTTCTCAAACACCACACCAGCCTGTCTCCGTGCTCTTCATCATTATTATAACAGAGTAACCTTTTGAAACTGCACCCAAGCACCCAAATAAATATTTTCTTTTATGACAGTTGCCTGGGTCATGATGTTGCTTTACAGCAGTAGACAATAGCACACTGACTAAGACACCATGGCTTTTCAAAATCATAGAGAAATAAAACATTTAGATAGCCCACTTATTATGAAGGCAAACTTATATTTTATGACACTGCCTTGAAAAATATGTTATTAAATAATAATAAAGTTAGACTGAGTCTCCCATCACAAGTTGGCCTTAAAAGACAATATTTTGTAATAAAGAGCTCCTATAAGATGATAATAAATCCTTTATTGTGCCACTTCCTATTGTGGATTTAATGATATGCAAAGGGATTAAATCAGCTGAGTGCTTTCTCCCATTGGTGAATAGACAGGGCCTTGACGATTATTATAAGAGTCCTACAGTATACTCACTTTAATTTTAACAAATCCTCCCCAAATGATATTAATTTAATACTGATACATAATATTATCACTTGGATTAATGAAACATTGGCTGATCTAATTTTTAAAAGCTTCAAGGGTAGTATATACTCTCACAGAACCAGGGGGCTTATTTGTAGAGATTTACTAGACTATAGCAGTAGCTAATCTAATTATAATCATTAAAGGGCCTAGAGGGGTATGCTTGTCAAAGTGAATTAAATTCACAGAATTTACATTAAGTTATTTGAGCTGTAGTATACAGGTAACATATATCTCTATATTATTTTTTAATGAGGAACTTTCATCTGGCAAGATAACATACTTGATAAAAAGGCTAGTTAATAATAGTAGCATTTTTTCCAAATCACCACATAGAAAATTAGTGATATATATTAAGTGTGTTACTTCAAATTCTGACCTTAAGCATACAAATTTGGTGTTGTTTTCACACACTAAATTAAAAAAATGCTCAGACATTAAAAAAAAAAAAACAAAGATAAACAGCCAAGTGAAATTTTACCTCAGATTTTCCCATTTACAGAATCAGGAGCAAACCACAAAGCAGTGATCCTTCAGAGTCTCTACATCACTCTCTGCCTACAAGTTCCCACCTTGAGTTCAGCTCTAATTTCATTTGATGATATTTGACTTCATTTGACTGTGATATAGAATTGTAAGCTGAAATAAACATTTTTCTTCTCAAGATGCTTTTGGTCATGATATTTTATCACAGAAATATAAAACCTACTAACTTGGTACCAGTTGTAAGATATTTTTGGAGACAGACCCAACCATGTTGTTTGGGAGAGAGTTAGGGAGGTGTTTGCAACTTGTTTTTTTTTTTTTTTTCCTTTTGCTTTTACACTTTTTTTCCCAATAACAATTTATTCCTTCAAGTTACATCTCAATCACAGTCCTCTCCCTCCTTCCCCTCCCAGTCCCACCCTCCTACCCTTTTCCTGGTCTCCCTCTTATCTGCTTTTTAAATAATTTAAGGAGTATATTTTCTCCCCAACAGCTCCCACTTTAAGTCCAATAGAGGGCTTTTTTTATTGAAACAATAAATACAACACAAAACAATAAAAACAACTAGGCCACAATTATGAAAATTATAAGGTATAACATACATTCCCAATGTCCACTCCATGCATATTTAGCAACTGCTATTAATATTCTATTATCTATCTATCTCAATGAGTTTAAAGTTCTGTACCTAACTCAGCTTCCATCCTAACTTGCATTTCCAACATAAAGACATCTTCTTAGACCTAGAACATCTTTTTAATTCCTAAACAACTTAAAACTTAACTGTTAGGCTATAACTATCTAGTCTTCAACCATACCAGAGACCTGAGAAGGATAAATATATCTGAATAAACAGGAAGTACAGAGAAAGCAGCTTCCAAAACTAAGAAATGATAGACAACTGGCTTCCTAGACAGTCCCCAATTTCTCTCTATAATGTTGGACTATCTATCTTCACTCTTTTGGCCCAGTATCTCTGACAGACACTAATGGTAAAGCAGGAATTATGAAGGACTTGCCTACCCTGACTTGTCAGAGCTATGCTGTTGACTTACTTGCTTACAAATTTTGTCCTTTTCAGACAGCATTCTGTAAACAGTTGAAGCAAGGAATTTCTCTTGCCCAGTGACAAGCTTGCAACTAATGCAACCATCTTCAAAAGGAAATTCTTTGATGCTCAGGGGGTGCTGTCAGGAGCTGACATGTCTCAGTATCAAAAAATCTTAAGTTAAGAAAACATCTTTGAATACCATATTCTACAGATCTCTTGAAGTTTTTGAAGGCCACCTATCTATCTCTGTATTTTTTGCTAAGCAAATGTTGCTTGTCTCTTAGCAACTTGATTTCTGATTAACTTAGAAAAGATCTGTGATACACTACACTCGTATCTAACAAAGTGACAAGTTTGAATGGTTATTTGTTTGCATATCACTATCACAAACTAATTATCCTAAACAGTTTGTGATAGTTGCTATCAAAAGGCCAAAACTTCACATTGCATTTTTAAGAATTACATAGATATAATGCCTTAAAGGGAGTAGCAATATAATTTTTTATCAGTATACAAAGATCTATACTAATTTAGCCAACTATATACTTAATTTTGTATCAATATAGAAAGATATAAGAGCAGATTCAATAATGTACCCCTTTTTCTTTATCATTCCTATGTCTTGTCTATATCCTCTTTTTTTTTCTTTTCAAGTCTTTTCTCCCCTACATAGGAAAGAAAGAAGGATAGAGAAAAGAAAAAGAGAAATTCCTTGGTTTAACCTCCTAAACATTGTTTAACAAGACCATTTAACAACTTGTAACCAATCCCCCTAAATAAAAACAAACATGTATAACCAATCAAATAACCTGAAAATGCTACTGAGTAATTAGACCTTAATGGGTGTTCTGTGAGAGCTTCAAGGATAGGGATAATGAAAGAGATGCAGATGATAGAGACCTGTCTTTCATCACAGTGTCCTCTTTCCACCCCTCCCAGTCCTGCCCTCCCATTTTCTACCCCCTATCCCTTCCATCCCACTCCTCTGGAGTGGAGTGTCCCTACATATCAGTCCCCCACCCCAGCTCAGCAGTCATATGAGGGGCAAGAGCCTCCTCATACACTGGGGACCTACAAGGCAGCACCACTAGAGCAAAGTGTCTCATTGACAGGAAACAAAGTCTATGTTCCTATTCCTTTTGGTGCATTGGTTGTAGTATAGTTATCCTGTATTATATGGCTAAAATCCGATTATAAGTGACTAGATGCCATGTACATCCTTCTGAGTCTGGGTTAGCTCACTCAGGATAAGCTTCTCTAGTACCATCCATTTGGCTGCAAATTCCATGACTTCGTTGTTTCTGATGGCTGAGTAGTATTGCATTGTGTAGATGTACCACTTTTTTTTTATCCATTCCTTGGTTGAGGGATATCTGGGTTGTTTCCAGTTTCTAGCTATTACAAATAAGGCTGCTATGAACACAGATGAGGAAACTTCCTTGTGATTAGTGAGGAATCATTTGGATGTATACCCATAAGTGTTATGGCTGGGTCTTGAGGTAGAGCAATTTCAAGTTTTCTAAGATATCACCAGACTGATTTCCATAGTGGTTGTACAAGCTTGCACTCCCACCAGCAGTGGAGGAGTGTACCCCGTTATCCACAACCTTGCCAGCATGTGCTGTCATTTGATTTTTTGATCTTAACTATTCTGATAGGTGTGAGATCTGTCTTGTAAAGTTTCAGAGGGAAGCGCAGAGTACCAGAGGCGTTTATATGAAATTCTGAGTTTAAAATCTGTGGTTCTGCTCTGTTGGAGCTGAAGAATGAGTAGTGATTAATAAGACAACAGGACCTTTGCTTCCCTAGGACAATGGATGCTGGCTAGCTGGAGCTGAGATTTGTGATTATGAGGAGGCTGGGGTGAAATGTGGGAATTGCTTCATCAGTGTCAACACACAGAAGCTGCAGTTCGGAGAAGCCCAGGGTTATGCCTGGTGATATGAGCAAAACTTTTTAATGTGCAAGAGTTTCCCACATAGCACTGGGTTTGAAAGCATGAAGAGAGAGGGGAGAGAGGTTGAGATTTGGTACCATGTGTCAGGGTCAGATTTCCTGAAGAGAGGCCAAGGGGGTTATTAATGAAGACACAACCCAATTGCAGTGAGAGGCATTTTGGAGATGCCAGTAGCATGGAGTGATCACCAAGGACAGCAGAAAATGTGCATTGAAGCCTACCTGAGCCTAATAGGGAAGCTGCACGCACGAGGAACTGAAGAGTTGGGTAAATGGAATCCTTTGGAACACAGAGGATCCTGAGTGGGTTTGATGCTTCAGGAACTGAATTTTTTTGTTTTGATTTGATTTGATTATGTCTATGCCCTAATTCTTTCCTCTTAGAATAAGAAAATATATTATTTTATTTTGGTTTTATAGGAGCCTACAATGAAGAGAGTTGGTGTTTTTAAAAGACTTGGGAATTTTGGAGACACTCTGGGTATTTCAAAGAGACAGATCTTATCAAGTGCTTGAATTTCTAAAGGATATGAGACTTTATAAGATGTGATGTTTTGTGTTGTCATAGATATTAACATGAGATTTTATGGATAAGCAAGAAAGGAAAGGCTAGGGTTTAACAGTAATGTGTTTGTGTGTCAAGTTGACATGGGCTCAGTGATGTCGGCTACCTTTTGATGTCACCTTGACACAAGATCTTGTTTAATTATCAGCCTTAGTAAATCAAGAGATTATTAAACTAATGTAAATGGAATTAATTTGTCACTTTTCCTTAGCTATATATACATTTTATTTCTGTGGAAAACACATGTGATGTGTTATGGGTACATAGTTACATCCTTATTTCACCCACTAGTTAAGTCTGGAAATACTATTAAGATGATGATTAATTTCCTCCTTGGTTGATGAGAACACTGGCTTAGTTTCATTGAGGCATGTTAAAATCCTCCATATCCTATTCATAATAAATAATAGAGCTAAGGCTAAAACTCAAGTTTCTGCCTAAATCCCATATGTTTTCTACATGTTAGGTGACTTAGAAATAAAATAATCAGAAATATTCCTTATAAAAGTAAAGTTTAATATTCCTGGGTATTTCTTCCTATTGAAGTTTCTTCTATTTGCATATTCAATAAGATTATGTTAAACAAATACTGTCTCCTAGTGATTTAAAGATCTTACCTTGCCATAGTACTCCTACTTTTATTTGAATTCATAATTTTAGCTAGAATATATTAAACATCCAGAAAAGTAGAGCATTACATAGAAAATAAATTAATACCATAAAAAGTAAATACCAATTGTAGAAAAAATATAATGGCTAATTAAATGATTTAACCAGTATTTATATTATCTTTAATTGTTTTGCGGTGTTAGTCCTTAACCCGCCATTAAAAATGAATACGCACAGACACCATGTGGATCTTAACAAGCCTAGGCCTGGGTTGTGCAATCCTAGCCCATCTAAGCTAGCCCATAACTCTGTTACCCAAATATGACCCCATATATACATACGTCCCTTTGGACTATTATTCTCCACACTATGCCGATGTTCCAGGCCACGTGGAAGGATCTTCTTTAATCTATCCCATGGCCCACGGCATGTCTTCCTTGTTTACTCCTCGCTTCTCTCCAGTCTTCTTCTTCCTCAGATGCTCTCTGTCTCTCTCTAAAAGTTCGTGTACCTTAGTCCCACCTATCTCTGTCTTTGCCCAATCTCCAGGCCTCAGCATTTATCTACCCAATCAGAGTCAATTAAGTAACAGGCAGCAAACAGGACCAATTAACATTTAGAATGCTTAACACTACCCCACCATTTCCCTCCTTTTGTCTAATAAAAAGGATAAAAGGTACTTACATAATGTTTAGCCTATTTTTATCAGGCAATCTTGAAGAAGAAATAAAATCATCTATCTTGGTGTGTCTAAAGTTCTGAACCTAAATATTTTCTATCATATCCTATACTTCCTTTTAAATCCTAAATAACTCAGGTTTAATTGAAATTTTATAGCTATTATGTCTTCAACCACATCAAAGATTTAGGAAGGGATAAAGTTATTTTATTTTTTAAGTGAATAGGAAGCATAAAAGAGCAGCTTCCAAAAAGAAAACATGACAGTTTGTTGCCTAGACAGACCCGAGTATCTCTCCATACCGTTGGAGCATCAACCAATGACTGTGCCAATTTTGTTTTGTATTCAAAATAAATAAATTGTTATAAAATATAACTATAAAACCTAAGCCCTAACTAGTCTATTAAACATATTATTTTACTCTCAAATTTTTAAAACTTAGTTTATGAAATTAGTATAAAAAGCAAAATTTGAACATCTTGAATATGGTATGGTATCCATTTGAGACATCCTAAAAGTACACTTGAATGGAATATGGATATTTTTATGCAATTTCCTGCTAAGTACAGTCAAAGTAAAAGTTCAAACTATAAGTAGTGTTAAATAAAAGTGCTGGTTTTCCAACATTCTCAACAATAGTATCAAAAGACATATTTTCAAATCATTTTTATGTAATTATCTTATTGTTTATCTTTAATACATCTGACTCCTGTTAAGATTAAACATTATTCTTACATTTATAGTTTATAGTAAAACTTAGATTCTTACTTTGTTAATCACTTCTCATATCCTTTCACTATTTTCCAAGATTCCTAGTTCTGCTCTTTGGGAACACTTCCTTTCCCTTACCATCTTTATACTTGTGAAAACAGCACTGGGGAAAGAGCTCTCGATTCCTAGTGGAAAGCTACTTCCTCTGATTCCTAGCTACACATTTTTAGAGGATCAGAGGTTTTGCTTGCATTTTGTGCAAGTCCAGTCTCTGTTAGTTTAGTCTAGTCACATATTTTCGAACACATCATGCTCAAAAATGTTGTTGGCTTTCCATATATTTAACTCCAATTTTTGAGAGAAAAATTATTGGATTCTCTACTAGATTTGCATCTCTTTCTATACCTGATTTTGCATACTTACAGTAATACATTCAACTGTCAGAACATGTTCATAATCTTTCTAAGTACCCATGTTTAAGGTGTTATTTTAATCCTTTGAGTTGAGTGGTATTTAACTTTTAATAATAAAAATGACATGACAACCACATCTCTCGTTTGATCTTGACTTTGAGACTTTTTTCTAATACTTGGTCTAATATTCCCTAAAGTTATATTTTAACAGACATATTTGTACTGTGTTGTTCACTTGTGAAATTTCCTGGATAACTGTATTCTCTCTATAAACTGTTAGAATTCAGAAATTTTTATACGCTTATTGCATTCTTTGTACAGCTTATAAGCATATGTAGTATTAACAAGCCTTTATACACTTAGAATAAATCCTCTGAAAAATCCTTAAAATCTTTTACAGTCATAAAACGTTAATAGGTAAACTTATTCTTTCAGACAATCAAAATTGAATCATCCACTCAGTTAACCAGCATATGGCACATGTCACTCTTTTCTAGATTACAATAACAATCTAATATCTTAGTTCAAAACATGTATGCAACTTTAAGTCAGACAGCATTCTACTTATATAAAACTCACTTTTAAAATTTATGACACAAATTATGCTCTTGGGGAATAATATGTCAAATTAAGTCAATAGCAAAGCAATATTTGGAGAATCTTCATACATTTTGAAAGTAGCAAGATATCTAAATAACTTGTAGTATAAAAAGGGAGAAAATAAAAAATATTTGTAAATTGATGAAATTAAAACAGCACATAACAGAATTAATGGATTGCAGAGAACTTGGTGTTCATAAACTGTAACTGCCTCACATGGACTCCAAACAAGAAGGCAATGTTAAATGAGCATGTGGGGAAATACTTTGATAGTTTCTTCTTTTTTTTATACTTTATTTTTTTATTTCTTCAAGTTACATTTCAGTCACAATCCCTTCCCTACTTCCCCTTCCTGTCTCACCCTTCTACCGTGTTCCCCCCCACAACTCCCCCTTTCAGTCCAACAAATGGTTCCTTCTCTTATAACAGTAAATACTATACAAAACAACAGAAATAAATACGCCACATTTATGAGAGTTAAATGACCCAGCATACATTCCCAATGTCTAGTCCATATGTATTTGGCTCCTGACTTTAACATTCTACCATCTAACCATCTCCATGAGTTTAAAGTTATATATCTGACTCAGCTTTCATACTAACTTGCATCACAATTTTAAAAACATCTTCTTAGATCCAGAACACCCTCTTGATTCCTAAACAACTCAAAATTTAACTATGAGACTCTAGCTATCTATTCTTCAACCACCTCAAGACCTGAGAGGGATAAATATATCTGATTATGTAGGAAGTGCAGGGCCTGCATCATCCAAAACTAAGAAATGACATATCAGTGGCTGCCTGGACAGTTCTCGTTTTCTCTCCATACGTTACAGCATCAATCTTGAGCCTTTTGGTCCTGTTTCTCTGACAGACATTTATTGTAGAGCAGGGATTATGAAGGACTTACCTACCCTGTCTTGGAAGAGCTAGGCTGTCGACTTCCCTGCTACCAAGTTTTGTCCTTTTTGGACAGCAGTCTGTCTACAGTTGAAGCAAGGGGTTTTTCATGCCAAGAGATAGGCTTGCCACTAATTCAACCATCTCACACTGGAGATTCTTCGATGCTCATCTTTTACTTGGAGTAGAATAGGGGGTGCTGTCAGGAGCTGATATGTCTCGATATCCAAAAAAATCTTAATTTAAGAAAATATCTTTGAATGCCATATTCTGTGGATCTCTTGGGGTTTTTGAAGATGCCCCATCTATCTCTTGTATTTAGATAAGCAAATGTTGCTTGTCTCTTAACAACTTCATTTCTGAAGAGCTTAGAGAATATCTGTGATAGACTGTCATAGTAGCTAACAAAATGACATGCTTGCATGACTAGGAGTTTGCATTTCTTAACTATCCTAAACGATTTAAGACGGTTGGTATCAAGAGGCCAGAGCTTCACATTTCATTTTTAAGTATTACTAGGTATAATACCTTTAAGAAGCATTACCTTTAATTTTGTATCAATATACAAAGATCAATACCAATGTGGCCAAATATAATCTTAATTTTGTATCAATATACAAAGATCAATGCCTATGTAACCCAATACAATCTTAATATTACGTCAATATACAAGGGTCAATACCATTGTGGCCAACTATAATCTTAATTTTGTATCAATATACAAAGATCAATACCAATGTAGTCCAATACAATCTTAATTTTGCACAATATACAATGGTCAATACCACTTTAGCCAAATTAGCCAAATATAATACTAATTTTGTATCAATATACAAAGGTATAGGGCATATTCAATAATCTGTCCCTTCTTCTTGGTCCTTCCCATACTATGTCTATGTCCCATTTTTCTCAAGTCTGTGTACTCCTACATAGGAGAGAAAGAAGGATACAGAAAAGAAAAAGAAGGAAGTCCCTGGGTCTAACCTCCAAAATCCATTTAACAAGACCATTTAACAGCTTGTTGTCTCTTCCCCTAAATAACAAAGTTTTCTGTTATCCATCAAATAACCAAAAAGGGGGCTAGAAACACCCTCCCCACCCTCTGGGCATGGGACGATGCTCTCTTAAAATGACTTCCTGCTGATTTGGGTCGTAGTAAACCTGTTTGGGGCCCGAACCAGAATGGAAAAATGGTTTAAAATGTTAATACAATCCTTTTATGTTTAGTCCTTTTGTGCTCAGCTGTTTAGATGTCCTAAGAAGTTTGTAGACAGAAGCTGATCTTCCAGGCTTTACTGACGTTCTGACTGGGGCAGATGTGGAGCTGAACCATCTTAGCAATTTTGAGTTGTTGTGGTTGTAGACTTTTGATGGAAACAGCTATTGAGGAAGTCTGCAAGTTTCTTGAGAAGTATAGGAAATTCTTAGCATAACACTCACCAGTCACCCTCCTAATATCACCCCATATAATAATGCACCTGAGTTTATTGCAGAAGCTATTAGCTAATGAGGATCTTGATTGTCTTTTTGCTATTATGGAGAGAGATGTTTGGATAATTAAGGCACATTGACAGCCTTGAGGATTGGATCATTCATCTCTGAATGTATTGAAACTTACTTGAAAGCACTAGGGTTATCTTGATTTCACCATGGAATACCTCTCTCCCAATGATGATATGTTGATTTTCTTTTAAGATATTTAGTCTGGAGGATATCCATCTTATGTACATTTTGACCACTTGTTAAAATATTTAGGCCTGTATATAACTATTGATACTAGGTTGCTGTTATATTATTTTAAAGAGACTTTATGTGCAATTTGGGAATATAGGAGAGAAAAATAACATGAATAAAATATTTCTTAAAATTTAAAATCCAAAATTTTATAATTAAGCAGGCATGAGGGATATATGTTCTGTAGAAATAATATCTTATTCTTTGGAATTTAAACTTTTCAAAATTTTGCTGTGATTTGAAAATCACTAATTCTTTATCCTTCAAGTGTCAAATTATGAAATAATATACTTAAAAATATAAAATTCTAATGTGTCATAAAATCAACTTTGTATACTCCAGTCATTAAATTCCTGTAAGTTTTGTTATTAAAATATTGGTGTCTAGATTAGAATGATTTGTTAAGCTACCTACAACCAGATCTACTTTGAATTCCCCTATTTTATTTTATACCTATAATAGTACTAATTAATGTTTAAAAATTTTAATCTCATTGTGAAAAGGTATCTCTTCTTATTATAATAAATCATTGAGAATTTTAGGAATGAATTTGTACATAGAAAGTAGGCTAAATTTAACTGCTAAAATATTTTCTATTTTCAGAATTTTAGAAAGTGATACAATGTTTTATAATTCCCAGCATTGACTGCTTGTTTCAATGCATCTTGATCCCTACTGGAATTATTCCTGAATTATTATAAAGTACGTGAAATAAATCCTTTCTGAAAAGTTCTGTTTTTATGTTTTTCTAACCAATATTGAATTTGTTAAGCATTGCTAGTCACAAGAAGGAATACTCCTCTATTTTTAGATATACACATAACAGTTAAATATTGTCTCATTTTATAGTTTATAAAGCTATAGAATACATATTGTGAAATAAGCCATTGAAAGTAGTATTATATGATGATGCAATAGTTACAAATATGTATGTCATAATTATATGATTATGGGGTGGGTTGGAAAGATGGCTCAGCCGTTAAAACCACACAGAATTGCTGTCATGTTCTTCTTTCTATACAAGGGTAAGGAGCAAAGAACTATATACTGAACCCTCTCAAACCCTGAGCCAGAACATCGTTTCTTGGTAGAGATATCACCTCACCTTTGTGAAGTAGGTGTATCCATCCCTTAGATTACTGTGTAAGTTATTTGAGTTATAGAAATGATAAATCTGTCAATAGTTCGTATGCTAACAAATATGGAGAGTTTAAAATATTCAATGGTATAAATCTTGTTGATCTCATTTTAATATATATAATATGTCAACTCCAGTATTTAACATAACAAAACTAATATTTTCTTTTCTTCCAGCTAACCACTGATAGTATTTTGGGGCTAAAGAAATTTTATGTTTTCCATTTAATTTAATATTCCATCAAGGACAAACTTTTCATAATAAGATGTGTTAAAAATCATATGAAATATCATAATAACTCTTTTATGCAATGACCAGTGGGCCTTTGAAGGCAAGGACAGAACAATATTAGACATATTTGTTTGTATGTCCACAACTCTGGCCTGAATTCTAGGAATGTTTTTAAAGAGTGAAGCAGAGGTGACAACTAGGATACCAGATACTCACTAGGAATCACCACTGTGTATACAAGGGAAAAATGTGATATTCATAAAAAGCATGATATTTATTTAGATTATCAATATTCAATCTGGGGTATTAACGCAGAACAAAAACAAAAGAAGGAAATACTCCCTATGTTACACTAAGTATCAGATTCACTGGCTGATAACATAAATATGAGTCCTGATTAGTTCTTAGGATAACATTTACACTTTAAAAATTAGAACATGAATTAAAACAAAACCCCATTTTTTCCTTTTAAAAAGGACTGTCAAGGTGACTCGGCGGGTAAAAGCATTTGCCACTAAGCCTGACAACATGTGTTCCTCACGTTTGAAGGAGAGAAGTGATTCCAGAAGTTGTTCTCTGACTGGCACACATGCATGCACATACATACAAATCCACTGTCACACACACACACACACACACACACACACACACACACACACACACAAAGCAAATAAAATCACTAAAAGCATTAAAACTTTTTTTTCATAATTTATTTTTTATTTCTTCAAGTTACATCTCAATCACAATCCCCTCCCTACTCCCCCCTCCCGTCCCACCCTTCCACCCTCCTCCCCCTCACCCCCCCATCCTCTTCCCTTTTTTTTTTTTTTTTTTTTTTTTAGTTTAAGGTATTTCTTTCCCCCCCAACAGCTCTTCCTTTCAGTCCAAAAAATGGTTATTTTTCTTATAACTATAAATACAATACAAAACAACAGAAATAAATAGGCCACAATTATAAGAGTTATATGGCTTAGCATACATTCCTAATGTCCAGTCCATATGTATTTGGCACCTGACTTTAACATTCTACTATCTAACTATCTCCATGAGTTTAAAGTTCTATATCTAACTCAGCTTTCATACTAACTTGCCTCATAATTTTAAAAACATCTTCTTAGATCCAGAACACCCTCTTGATTCTTAAACAACTCAAAATTTAACTATGAGACTCTAGCTATCTGTTCTTCAACCACCTCAGAGACCTGAGAGGGATAAATATATTTGATTATATAGGAAGTGCAGGGCCTGCAGCTTCCAAAACTAAGAAATGACATACCAGTGGCTGCCTGGACAGTTCCCATTTTCTCTCCAAACATTACAGCATCAATCTTCAGCCATTTGGCCCCATTTCTATGACTCTATGACAGGTAAGTCAACAGCCTAGCTCTGCCAAGACAGGGTAGGTAAGTCCTTCATAATTCCTGCTCTACAATCAGTATCTGTCATAGAAGCATTAAAACTTTTAAAGCACCTTAGGATTAAAAAAAGAATGTTTTCAGATCTTATCTCTGTACATCAAACATCTCCTCTACTGTCCTCAAATGATAATTATACAGAGGAAAATTCATCATTTTCTGTGATGATTGACCTCAATTTTAACTTTATGAAATCTAGAATTACTTGGCAGATAAATCCCTGTGTATGCCTTTCAGCGATTGTCTTAGCTATGTTAATTGAGGTGGGAAGACTCATCCCCTGGGCATTGGCATCATTCCATGGATAACAATCCTGGACTACAGACAACAGAGAAAGTGAGCTGATCACTAGCATTCATTGCTCTCTGCTTCTTGACTGAGTACAATGTGACAAGCTGCTGCAAGTTCCTGTTGCCACGACTTCCCTGACATGATGAACTTCATCCATTTATTTTGAGCCAAAATAAATCCCTTCTAAAATGTGTTCCTTTTGCCAGAATGTTCAATCAAAGGAAAGAAAAGTAAGGAGTGGTTTCCCTAAAGTGATAAACATGAGCATACAGTTACTGAAATTTTGGAAATGTTTAGTGGCTGGATGAGGAAGAGTTTTGTACATTGGACTAGAAAGGCCATGCATTCTGGAAGTAGAGCTTAATGGGTTATTCTGAAAACAAAGCAAAGCAAACCAAAAACCACTAAGGAAGATGGAGAGAAATACATACAGTAAAGGTTGAATTAAAAGTGATTTTATCGGGACTAGGATAGGGGCCTTTCACGTGATATTTTAACCCAGAATCTGGCTTTATTCTGGTTGTTTCCTGAGAAATTGAGTGACACTAAATGGAAAAGTTATAGATAGATTTGTTTCATAGAGAAAATTTCAAGATGGGTAGCTACAGGCTGGTGCTGTGAATAGAACTCTTAAGTATTTAAGAGAGCAGTAGCACTGGGCATAGCATTTCGTGTTGCACTAAGACAATAGGAAAAGAATCCATTATTATGAAGAGCATGCACATGGAAGAAGAAAGCATTAAATAAAGGGCTTCCCTACTCTTCAAAGGAAACTGCCTTGGAAGAATTTCTCAAGGATAAGCACACATAAGCTGATACAGCTGCCGTTCAAGAGGCTAGGCAACATCTCCAGTCAACAACAGAACTGGGTACCATTATTCTTTTGGTACTTGTTTGTCAGCCATAGAAAATGAAAACTAGTTGGGGTCATGAAGGCTTGCTCCATGGCTTCAGAGAACATCACGAAAAGTGTGACAAGGGCAGAGTCCCGGGAAGGAGGCCTTGAGATATTCCCTGTGAGAGGCTGTGGAGATGAAGCTCAAGTTGCAGTAGAGACTCTGGGACATGGAAGATTCCAGAACCACAGGATGTCCACCACTAAAGGCTGCAGGGATGGAGAAGACCAGGCCACAGAGAGACTCTTTGTATGCTTCAGGTTGCCAAGATGCAAGAGTGAGGTTAAATTACTATCAACGAAGACAGTATTTTCATTTTCTACAGTTTTTAAATAGTAGAAGATAGAATATTAATTTATCCTTTTAGTTCTAATTGCCATTAACAATGTCTCTCACTGTCCTCATGTAAGAGTTGCATAATAATTGTTATTTTAACTATAAGAAGCTTACTATGTAAAAATTATTTTAGATTAGAATCTTTTGTTATAACAAAATTAAGTATAAAGTATATTTTGTTAGATATAGACTATTCCCTAATTACATATAGACTATTATCTAATTACTGTGCCCATTGTAGTTACAGAAAATGTTTTATGTTTCACTTTTGGCATTTTTGCTTTAAAACTCATGCAAGCTGCTAGTTTAACCTCCTACAGCATCCCATGCATAAGTATGTCCATACTCCTACTGAGAACATATATGGCTGTCCTTGACATACAGTTTGACACATGGCACTTTGTTCTACACAGTGAATTATATAGCAATCTCATGTCTCTTGCAATTTTCCTTTGTACATAAATAATTAGAAACCCATGATACTATGAAGCAAATCATTTTTTCAAAGAAAATATTGAATAAGTGCATTGGGACCTGGAGAAAATTTTCTGTGGATGTAGATTTTTGTTTAAGAAAAGACCTAAGAGTCTTTTGAGGGCTATAGGGGTTGTGCCTTGGTGAGAATTACTCAGAGACAATTAAACGAAGAAGGAAACCAAGTTATTTTGTAATTGTAATTAAAGGAAAAATACAACAACAAAAAAAAAAAAACAGGAAAGACTAAACTAAACTGGCAAAAGATGAGTGTCTAGATCCATTTCATAGATCCTGAGCCTTTGAATAAACTAATTAGGTCAGAGAAGACTTCTTAGGAAATGAATACTCAAAGGAACTACAATTTCAAATTTTCACCTTCACCTATATTATTTTTAAAATCATTTCATTTTTACTTATATGACACTCCCTCCCTCCCTCCCCCTCCCTCTCCCTCTCTCTCTCTCTCTCTCTCTCTCTCTCTCTCTCTCTCTGTGTGTGTGTGTGTGTGTGTGTGTGATGCCTTCTCCAGTAATGCCACACCTTCTAGTCCTTCCCAAAGACTTCTACCAAGTGGGCAGCAAATAGTCAAAAATATGGTTCCATATGAGTCAATATTATTTGAACTACCATAATCACTACTACTACTACTACTAATAATAATGTTTTTGAGGCTGTACTATGAACAAGTACTATACCAGGCACTTGAAACTATGGTCTCACTTACTAAGTAAGAGTGCTTATTATTTTGTATGCTTATTATCCCAATTTTAGATAGACACTTCATATCCCAGCGCTTGAGCACCAGAGAATATAGATAAGGAAATTTATAATTTAATCACCTTATGTCTGTGACAAAATATCTTGACTAAAATTATGGAAAGAAGGTATTTTGTTCATTTTTTCTCTCAAGTTCAATGGGACAGCCTGTCACATCAGGGAAGGCATGTTTGCAGGATCTGAAGATAGTTAATAATTTTGCATTTGCAGTTAGGAAGAAGAGAGTGATGGGTGTTTGAGATCACTTTCTCTTTTTTATTCATTCTGGTAGTTTGAGTGTATCTTCCTACTTCAATGAATGTATCCAGAAGACCCCTCTCAGAAATTCCCAAAGGTTTGTCTCTAGGGTGAATCTGGATCCTTTCACTATGATAATTAGCATAAACCATCAGAATCCATCCTTGTCAACCAAACATATCACTTTAAGACTTAATCTCCTGCTTTCAGTCCTCAGAGACTCATAGTTGTTTCACAATACAAAAACACATTCAGTACAAATTCAAAAGTCCTCACAGTCTTTAATAGTTCTAAAAAGTGTAAAAATGAAGATGCAGACTCTCTTCCTAGACTTTTTCAATTTCTTTTTAATTTTTTTCTGAGTGCTTTATTTATTTCATTTTTGAGATTATAAATAATTGCAGCATTTCTCCCTTCCCTTTTCTCCCTCTAAACCCTACCATGTAACCCTCCCCACTCTCTTTCAAATCCACGGCTGTTTTTTTACACTAATTGTTACTGCATGCATCTATGTTTATGTTTATATATATAAACATAAATTATATATAAACACTTATATTCCTAATATAGCTTGTTCAGTTATATTAGTACAATGTTGCTCATATGTTTGTTTGAAAACACTAGAAAAAATACACTCAACAAATAAACCAATTTTCAGACATTCAATATGCAATGGTGCATGGTAAACTTTCCCATTCCAAAGGAGATGATTTGGGGAGCACCGAGAAAAGATGAGTCCAATCTGACTGAAGCAAGACCATAACCCAGCAAGAGAAAAACGAATTCTGCAACTCTGTGAATGTTACCTCTGACTTGTGACACAAGCATCTGGGTTCTAAAGGATGTGCCTCCTCCCACTCCATTCCATCCTGCCTAGTTCTGCTGCCTTGTGAACACACAGGCTTCTTTTGAGTAAGCTCCACTATATGCATTCAGTGTTTCTTGATGGATATCCTATGGTTTGGCTATTATAACATTCTGAGGTCTTCATTGCAACTTAGCCTTGACCTTCAGAGATTCAATGGTGGCCTCCCATGCTCTCCTTCCAGAGATTCTGACTCTGCTCTATATTGCTTGCTTAGGCACCTTTCTTGAGTTATGCTCCACTAATTATGACGTCTTCAATCTTGTGTCTTTGATGATTATAAAAACAGGAGATCCTGGACAACACTTCCAAGTTCACTTGTCAGCTTGTGATGGAGCCTAATCCCCTTGGACAACAGTGTCTATGGGCTGACACTGAAAAATGCTTCATTGGGTAAAAGCTTTCCATGACCAGGGAACCCCTTCAGATTCATTCTCAGCATTCTCAGTAGATTGTCCTTTCAAATTATTTTGCATTTTCTTAACTTGAAAACTTTGCTATTTGAGGCCTTGTCTTCAAACCTCAATTGTACAAAATGGAGTTTTATCTCTAGGTCTTTCAGTCTCTTTACAGCACCACCCAAAATGCAATTTTAAACTTGATGGAGCACTTTTCCTTAACAAACTGTACATGTTTATGTATTTCTGCCCAATGTATTGCTGTTTCTCTCCTTAGACTTAGGTAAATGTGGTGAGTATTAAACATATCACAGCCTTGCCTGCTATCATATCTTGAAATTTCTTCCACCATATCTATCCAACACCCATCCATCCATCCATCCATTCATTTTTAAATTCAGCTCACACAAATTGTAATAATGGGTATATATTCCTTGTAAGAATAGAACTCAAATGGCCTATAGATAAGCTCTTGATAGAGTTTTTGTTGCCTTCTTAAATCTCTAGATTCAGGCCTCTGACATCTTTCTGTCTTGTCTTTTTTTCTTCTTTTTAATTATTAATTTATTTTTTTCAAGTTACACCTTGATCACAGCCCCCTCCCTCCTATCTCTATCCTCTCCTCCTCAGCTGAGGGGAGTCCTCGCCTATTAACCCCTTCAATCCATCAGTCACATGAGGGCTACGAGCTTCCTCTTTTACTGGGGCCTGATATGGCAGCCCAGGTAGGGTAAGGTGTTCCACTAACAGGCATCAGGGTCCATAACCTGATGCTGGGTGGAGTTTTTCATATAATAGTTATGCTAGATTCCTGTTTCTTTGGGTCTGTGGATTAAAGGATGATTGCTCTGTACTATATGTCTAATATCTGCCTATAAATGAGTACATACCATGTGTATCTTTCTGTGTCTGAGTTAGTTCACTCAGGATGAGCTTTTATAGTTCCAAACATTTGGCTGCAAATTGCATGATTTCCTTGTTTCTGATAGCTGAGTAGTATTTCACTGTGTAAATGCACCACAATTTTTTTTATCCATTCATCAGTTGAGGGACATCTAGGTTGTTTCCAGTTTCTAGCTATTACAAATAAGGCTGTTATAAACAGGATATGTCCTTGTGGTTTGGTGAGGAATCGTTTGGGTGGATACCCAGAAATGGTATGACTGGGTTTTGATGTAGGACTATTCTAACTTTTCTAAGATATCACCAGACTGATTTCCATAGTGGTTGTACAAGTTTGCACTCCCACCAGCAGTGGAGGAGTGCACCAGAATTGCTCATTAAATTATACTTACAATAGCTAGGGTTTTCTAGCCATTAGTATGAAAGCCTTTCACATTCCTCTCTTAAACCATTTCCAAAGCCCTATCAATGACAAAGTTAGGTTTTTCACAGCCATGGCCCTACTTGTATATACCAATTTTCAATACTGGTTACTTGTCTTGTTGCCACAAGAAAGTTTCTAACCAAAAAGGAGCAAAGGGTTTATTTCAGTTCACAATTTGAAGGCATAGTAATTTTGAGAAGTCAAAATGGCAGGAACTTGAAGGTCCAAGTCACCTTGTATCCACATTCAGGAAGCAGCACATGACGACTTTATTGGACTGTTTGTATTTGTTTTTTTGTTTTTTTTTTTCATTTCATGGCCCAAGATCAAGGAATGGTGAAACCTACATTTATGATGGAACTTCTCACCTTAACCAACTTAACCTTGAAAATTCTTTACGGAAGTGTACAGATATCGGTGTCCAATGTGATTCTGTGTTCTGTCAGGTTGATAAGCAAATAAACCATTGCAGGCAATAAGGTAGGAACCTACCTAAATTTATGCTCCCCCAGACACCAGTTTATAGGTGTTAGTACATTGGAAGACAAGACTTCTTAGAGATTATACAAGATTATCAGCAGAGAGTGAAAAGGTATCAGAATCATAGAAATGTGTCTTTGACTCAACAATAATAAAACCCACTAAGTTAGTAGACTAATTTCAAGATACAATTTTAAAAGTAGGTGGGTATTCTATATTGATGAGTAATATCAACCTCAAAGGACATGTTACTAACTGAAGATTATGGTACAAGGCATAAGATATCTCTAAATTTTTATTAAGATGATTCCCAGAGGTCTCTAAAATAACACAGACTATTGGCATTTCCTTGGTTATTCACTATAACTATGTGATAAGATACAATTGCTGAAGATAGCACATACTTTGATGGCAGGACAAACAGACAACAATCTCAAATTTAACAGGAAACTTCCTTCCTGGTGGGTAGCTTTTATAGATACAGAAAATGCTAAACATACTGCTAGAGTACAAACATATCTGTGATCTTATTTAGTGCTGAATACTGCATGCTTCAGAATTGATCTTACAGGCAAGGTATGCCTCCTGGTGACATAGTAGTACAACAGTTCTGGGCTAGCTCTACACCTTCTGATTGAATTTGAGGCCTGATTCACAGGAGAAAACTTTGTACCTGGAACTATGTTCTGGCCAAATAACCATCTCTGAGAAGGTCATGGACCCTAAGGTCAAATCTGATATTTTTATTTCACTATATAATCATGCTGTCAAATTGCCTTCTCAATACCCAAATTTATACCCATAAACCTGAGCTGCTCTCAGAGTTAGGTCGAGAATTGTCTTCTGCAGATTATGACAGTGAATAGAAAGACGGATAACTGATCAAAATTCTAAGAATAATAAACTAATTGGTCATCCCTAAATGGAACATTTATATATTACCAATGAGACTCAGGGGGCATTGTAGAAAATGAGACAGACAAAGACGTAAGAGCTGGAATGTATTAGTTCTGTTTCTACCTCTGTGATAAAAAGCCATGGCCAGAACAACTTATGGAAGTAAGTGTTTATTTTGAATATGTTTTTTTCCTTTATTTTTTTATTTCTTCAAGTTACATCTCAATCACAGTCCCCTCCCTATTCCCCCTCCAGTCCTACCCTCCCACCCTCAACCCACCTTCCTCTTCCCTTTTTTTTTTTCTTTTAAGTTTAAGGTATATCTTATTTCCCCCTACAGTTTCCCCTTTCAGTCCAACAAATGGCTCTTTCTCTTATAATAACAAATACAATACAGTACAACAGAGGTAATTAGGCCACAGTTATGAGGGTTATATGGCTTAACGTACAGACCAGTCCATATGTATTTGGTACTTGACTTTAACATTCTACTATCTAAACATCTCCATGAGTTTAAAGGTCTGTATCTGACTCAACATTCATACTAACTTGCAACACAATTTTAAAAGTATCTTCTTAGATCTATAACACTCTCTTGACTCCTAAAAAACTCAAAATTAAATTATGAGACTCTAGCTATCTGTTCTTCAACCACCTCAGGGACCTGAGAGGGATAAATATATCTGATTTTATAGGAAGTACAGGGCCTGCAGCTTCCCAAACTAAGAAATGACATACCTGTGGCTGCCTGGACAGTTCCCATTTTCTCTCCATACATTACAGCATCGATCTTCAGTCATTTGGCCCCGTTTCTCTGACAGACATTGACTGTAGAGCAGGGGTTATGAAGGACTTGCCTACCATGTCTTGGCAGAGCTAGGCTGTCGACTTGCCTGCTTCCAGGTTTTGTCCTTTTTGGACAGCATTCTGTCTACAGTTGGGGCAAGGGGCTTTTCCTACCAAGAGATAGGCTTGCGACTAATTCAATCATCTCCCACTGGAGATTCTTCGATGCTCATCTTCTACTTGGAGGAGAATAGGGGGTGCTGTCAGGAGTTGATATGTCTTGATATAAAAAAATCTAAAGTTACGAAAACATCTTTGAATGCCATGTTCTTCAGATCTCTTGAGGTTTTTGAAGAGGCCCTATCTATCTCTTATATTAGGGTAAGCAGATGTTGCTTGTCTCTTGCCGGTTTATTTCTGATTAGCTTAGAAAGTAACTATAATAGGCTGTCATAGTACCTAACTGAATGACCAGCTTGCATAACCATTAATTTGCATTTCTTAATTACCCTAAACAGTTTATGACAATTAGTAGTAAAAGGCCGAAACATCACACTTCACTTTTTTCTTTACCTCCTAACCCTTCCATCCCATTTCTCTGGTGTGGGGTGTCCTTATATAATAGTCCCTCATGTCAGTTGAGAGGTCGTATGAGGGCCAAGAGCCTCTTCATTCATTGGGGATCTACGAAGCAGTACCATCAGTGAAAAGTGTCTCGTTGCCCAGGAGAGAGAACTACTAAACAAACAAACCAATAAGCATACAATAGATAAAAAGACTAAAAAATAGAAAAAAATATAACTAATATATAAAAAATTTCCAGAGTCTGAGTCCATAATGGAAGAGAAGAGTGTCATCATGTCGCAGACACAGCAACTGGAACTGGAAAAGGAGCAGTTAGGGCTCATGGCTTGAACTGCAAGCTTGGAGTTGGGAGAGTGCATTGGGAATGGTATGAGGCTTTTAAACCCCAAGGTTTTCACCCTGTAACATAGAACATAGCTCCTCTAGCAAGTTCACACCTTCTAAACCTACCCAAGTGAAGCCACCAACTGGAAACTAAACAACCAAACATCAGAATTTTTGGAGGATGCTCTCATTCAAGCAGCACATGGAGTTTGGCAAATAGTGCTGTGACATACACTTTTCTGGGCATGACATGGCTTTTGAAAACATGAACTCACAAACAGTTGTGGTTACATGCACAAGACCTAAACAAGATAAAGCCAGAAAAAAAAAATCCCAGCATAGGTAGTGTAGACGATTTTCAGTCTCTGAAGGCTGAGGAGCTACTTTTGTATAATAATTGGTTGTGGGAGGTACATTGATTTATTGAAAATGTGGCTGTTGGTAAGTTTCCTATGATCTAGTGAATGTCATACCTCTGCACATATGGGCATCCCACACTGGATTTAATTGAATACCAGAAAAAGAGACATGAATTTGAAAAGGCATGTTGGGGAAGATATTGTGGGAGTTAGAGAAGATAAAATTTATGATACATATAATCATATTTCATTGTATACATAATGAAAATTTTTCAAAAATAAGTGATTTTTTAAAGAATAAATTATTCTTATTCCCTTTCCTTCAAAACACCAGGATATGACCTTTAAAAAGTGAGGGTGATACTGAAGGACATCTAAGATCACTTGCCCTAAATGTGAAAAAAAATTAAGTGAGATAACTTAAATCTTCTGAGCTTAATTTCATACTTTAAAAAATACAGCACACTTTTCTTCTGTTTTTTTTTAAGCAATGTTTTGGAAATTTCCTTACAAGCATCTTGGCCTTGGAAAGGACATCTTGAGTTTGCACCTTGAGATTTTGTTTAATAATTCTGTAGCCTTAGGCAAAGTTCATTGTTCCCTTAGCCACATTTTTTTTACATTACAAATTAAATGTAAAACAACTATGTTCTCAGTTTGTTATGAGTTTTCATTGTTATTAAGCACATAAAACACATACTGCCAAAGAGAAGTTAAAGAAAAAATGCATTCCCTGTAGAAAATAAGTTAACAATATCCACGATGACCTGTGGTGACCATTACAAGAAAGGCAGCTGTATGGGGTGCAGAGCTTCTTTATTATGTTTCTAAATTCAGACTGCAATCTACTTCTGCTTTGCTTTGAAGGAGATAACTTGTCCTTGAGCTTAGTGTGACCCTCTGGATGTTGAAAGTGAGCTGAAGGAAAAGTTTTGATGAAAAGGCAAAATTCTGTGGCAATCAAGTTAATAATTTAATAGGCCTTATCCTGGATTAATAAACAGACATAAAAAATACAGCCTTATAGAGATAATTTCAGTGTACATACTGTGTCTCCAAACACTCTTAAGCAATTTTCAACACTGGAAAATTATTGTTGGTATATTACTGTCACCTAATATTCAGCAATGACCCAATTGCTTCCTGAGCATCCTAAAATTATTTCCATTTATTTCAATATAATAGACATGCAACTCACTGCTTATATATGAACTGTATGATCTGGTATGCTTTGACGTATATATACAAGTCTATGAAGTTATCATCAAAATCAAGAGAGTGAGCATGTATACCATGCTTGAAAGTTTCTCATTCTTCTTCATAAGTTCTGCCATGTCCCAGCTACCCCCTATAAATAAACACTCTCCCCTCCCAAAACAACAGCTAAACTACAGAAATGCATGTTCAATTTGTCATTACATTTTAGATATGGATTCAGATAATTACATGTTTCTTTTTAGTTTTCTAACACTATGATGAAGGATATTCAGTGTAAACTAGATTTATAGTCCTATAATTGCTTATAGCAAATTTGTATTGTATATTATTGGATCTAACATTTGAAAATCTAATTATGATGTTTGTTCATATATTCACAGGAGACATGATTTTTCAGCATTTATTTCTTGTAATGGCTATTTTTTTATATCAGCACATTATTGGCCTCCTGATATGCCTGAGAAGTAAGCAATTCTCTTCAATTTTCTGAAACGTTTGGTGTAGTATTTCCATATTTATTTAATTAAAAGGCTGTTATAATTCACCACTGAAGCTACCTATATCTGAGGTTGACTTTGTGGGAAAGTTTTACCTACAATTTCAGCTTCACTGATAGTTTAAATTTCTTTTAGATTTGCAAGGCTATTCCTCTTAACTATTCATCTTTTAGCACATACTAATTTTTCAAAATAATAGGTTGCAGTACCTCTATTTCCTTTTAAGTGAAATGTGTTATTGTATGTTAAGGAATATATTTCAACTGATAATGAATCTATCATCATAATTTTAGCTGTAGCATTTTATTATCCTTTAGTAATGTCTTTTTTCTTGTCAATCTTGCTTGAAATATATCCCTTTGATTGATACTTTCAAATACCATATTTAGTTTTGTTGATTTTCCTCTTGGGATTTCTTGTTTGTTTTATTAATTTGTTTTTCAGCCATGAAACTATTGTAGTTTTTTTTTCCTTGTACCTCACTTGGGCCATCGGAAAATGCCATCCTTTCTGAAGAAGGGTTTTTACTCACAGTTGATTTTTCCAAGATCTGCTCATTTTTCACAGATCTGCTCATTAAGTATGGGTGTGTCTCTCACTTGACTTCAGATCTGATCAAACTAACAGCCAAAATTAACCATCATCACAGAGAGCTTTTTTATTTATAGTATAGACATTTTGTATTATAAATCTTCAACTAGCCACAAGGAATCCTTTAAATTGCATTGTTGCATTATCTCTTTCAGTTAAAAACTATTATTTCTTTGATTTCTATTTTCCCTATATGTTGGACCCCACTACTAAGGCTGTAGTCTGCCATGTCTGGAAAGCCCTGAGCTCAGCAGTAAATGTAGACTCCCTTTTGCAGTGGGGCTCTCTACTTTCTGCCTGATCTAGGGAGCTCAAATCCCCACACTCTCTACCTGAGGAAAGTCACTTATGAAGTTACAGGTTTAACTCCCTTTGTTCTGATAAGAACCACTCCATGCAAATGAGGGATCCAAGTATCTTAATAATGTACACTCACTCTAGAAACTCCCACCCACTCCCCAAAGTTTACCCTGCTTACCCTGAATAAAGTTGAACTTCCTCACTGAAGATGGTCCTGGAGTGTTAATCCATTGTACTTGCAGCCATGCAAAACCTTGTGATCCATCTTCTGCTTCCCTCAACCATGTAGACTGGTGGCCAACAGTCCACAAGAAGAAGGGGAGACCCACACTTATTATGTTGATATCATCAAGAAACGATCCTCTTTATCCATAATACACAAGTTACTGTGCTTACCATACCGTGCCTTCATCTTGTGAGATACATATCTCCCATGAGATGTTTCTCTGAATCTATATCGTCTAGTGAAAGAACATGCTTCTCATAGCTCCTAGAATCTCACACTTTGTCAAAGCAGCTACCATCATATCCTCACTTCTTGGTGAATGTCTTTCTATTAACCCTGAATGTTTCAAAATTCCAAGTTGGGCCCATCTTGCTTCTACCTCACTCTTTAAAACACTTGCTGGTATAGAGAACACTTACACAAGTCCTTCTGTGCCACAGCTCACTGTAAATAGGCATTTGTTTTGCCACACTTGAGTTCCAGGTTCTTTCACTAGGCTGACTCCACCTCACCCCACTCAGGCTCCCATACTATGTACCAACATTTCACTAGCTACTTCAATATGAAGACAAATAAACACACACAGACACACACCCAGCAACTTAAGCACAGTTATATTAACTGCTTTTTCTAGGCTGTTACAGCTCCTATATCTCCAACTGAATTGCTGATTGCTTTACTGAGTCTTAATAAATGTCTTTGTATTCAGTCACTTACAAAGAGAGGACCCAGGGGAGAGAAAGCTAAAGCACCCTTCTCTGCGTTTGACAAATTTCGTTCCAAGATTTTATTTTAGACAAGAGATAATAATCCCTTTAAACTATGTTTGTCAAGGCAAACTGTTTGTGTCAAGGCATATCATATGTATAAGATTTTAAATGCACAGTAAACATATGGAGCACAGAAAACAATTTTTCCCATATGCTGCTGTTCTGAAATTAAGAACAATAGTGAAACAATGAGGCATTCCAGAGGAAAGCAAAACTAAGCAATGAACTTAAGCAGTAGGTAAGGAAAATGAAAACTAATTATGAGAATGGTCACCATTCTCTGAGAGAAATCATATGATTCCCATAAAATAACTAGTCCCAGGGACTAATAGTGCAACTCTGAGCAAACCAAGGTTGAAATCAGTGTTTAAACTTTTATTTAGATCAGTTTAACAGGATGTTTAACTTTCTTGTACATTAAACATCCACATTCATAAACATGTGGATAATGAAAATTATTTGCATGTCTCATAAGAGTTGGGTAATAACATGTAACATGCCTCAAACATTCTAGGCATGTAAAGAACAGTTTCTTTCTATAGTTTACCATTTAATAAAGATTAAATGAGCAAAAAGACATTATTCAAAACACTACATTTTAGCAAATAATAGTTTTATTTATTCCCTTTTTATTGAAAACAGATCCAGTTTGCCTTCTCTGTTGCACTGGTGATCCAAATGAGAACTGAAGCAAGAGGAGTTCTGAGAGACCATCATGATTAATATTCAGTCATGAGCAGAGAAGAACTAATTAGGAAGAAAAATTTTAATTAAAAATATGGTGAAGAGCTGGTACATGTTCATGGCAAAGATTTTTTATGAGGAATAAAAGATAGCTAGGAGAAACTTTTCCACTTAACCATGTTACTTCAAACAAACTAATAACTGTCCCAGAAGCAAAAATTATTTTTTATGTAGGTAATTTTATATTTCTTAACATTTTGTTTTTAAAAATGTCTACTATTACATAATTGGATTTTTCCACTTACCATTTTTTGAAATAATTGTGTTTTTTTCTCAGATGGAAATTATTCCATTGTATGAATATACCAAAATATCTGTTCATGATTCATATCATGATGGACATTTTAGAAATCTCTTTCCTTATTCTATTACAAAATATTCTGGTATAAAAGTTTGGCAGTCACAGATGTTCATACAAAAAATTCACTGGTATAGAATATAACTGGTTAGTAAAAATAGACAAGCTTTAATATTCATTTTAATAAATTTATTTATTTATATTGTATGTCTAAGTATGTGCACATGCACCACAGGCATGCAGGTTCCTGTAGTGACTAGAAGAGAGTGTTAGATTCCCCTAAAACTGTAGTTACAGGTGCCTATGAGGAGCCTTATGTGGGTGCTGGGAAATAAACCTGAGTCCTATGCAGGAGATGATTTCTCCAGTCCCAGCGTATTAACGGCTAGCCCTTACAGGGTTCAAACCCATGACTTTGAGCACCATGTTGTAACCAACTGAGTTAATCAGCCAAATGTAATGCTTTTAATAAACCTATTAGTTATACATATACTAGTATATTTTATTCCACCAAATTTGAGAGAAACATTCTTCATACTCTTGCTAAAGCCCATGAAACCTTCTTTAGGTTTGCAAACTTTTTAAAAATGTGTTCCACAGATAAGGTAGCTTCTGTTTTTTCATAAGTTTCAGTCATCAGTACTCCTGCTTCTTTTTGGGGGGGGGCATAGTTTCCCTTTGGATGCATATTGAGGTATACGGAAGTAAACATTTTCATTGCTATAGTGAAGCTTGTTGAATATAAGACTAGTTTGTGTTGATTCAAAAGTTATTCTCTATTGTTATTGTGACTTTGATGTTTTTCCTTCATCACAATATTTCCTCCTCTGAATTTTATGCTGCATATCATGTTAGAAATAGGAATACTTTGCAGGTATAAAATAAAACTCCAACATGATTTCTTATAGTCATACAAGTACAACTAGGTAAGAACTTGAAAAGTTCAATTTTTACTTTAATTTGTTATGTGTCAATTGTGATTTGGCAATTAGTTAAAAGAATATGACAATGGCCAGTCAAAACCAATACGCATGTGTTTAAATAGAATTTATATAACATATAGCTTAGAAATGCATAATTACACACACATATACACGAATTTCTATGTAGTTTGTGTTTCAAAACTAATAGACAACATCATTAGTGATTTGCCTATATTTGCAGAAGAGTTTTAGGTAATGTTACTAAGGGTACCAGGAAATAATTGATAAATTAGTGGTCAGAAAAGTTGTTGTTGTTTTGCTTGGATAAGAAAGATGCAAGGGGCGGGCCAAGATGGCGACCTACACTGATACATTTTGAACGCAGAGAAAAAAGAGCCATAAAAAACACAGAGTTATTGGGCACTGTGCAAAAACCGGAGGGGATAGACCCCCCCAGGAACACTCACAGCTGCCAAGGAACTGTTAAAAGTCCCAGGGCAAGGCTCTCTCCCCATCTCTCACAGACACGGAAGCCACTAAACCCGGGATTCGGGAACTCCCATTTGGAGAGGCGCCTGGTAAGATCGATCCCAACTAACAGCAGGCAGAATCAGAGGCCATAGATCGCTGGCCTATTGGGCTCCCCACACCTCAGGTAGAACTTATACCCACTTAAAAAACTTTGCGAGATAGTGGAAGGCTTAGCAAGGAACAAACAGGGGGCTCAGCGGGTGGTCCACAGCTGCTTGTGAAGCAGAGGGCTGGAGGTTCCAGGAGCAGGAAGCCCGGAACACAAAGGCGGGTGGGAGGGGCTGAATCCCGCGCACTTACGGCAGTGAAGCTGGGGAGGGAGCCCGGCTGGCAGGGCCAAATCCCCGCGACCCACGGCAGGTCAACTGGGGAGAGAGACAGGCGTGGGTGGGGCCAGGGATCCATGCACCCACGGCTGGTACCCACAGCCTAGCAGCCAGGGAGGGGGACCTGTGGTGGCGCAGACAGGAAGGGAATCAGGCACAGAGGCCAGCCCTGTGGTGAGAAGCCTACAGAGAAATGAGAAATCGGGACCATAGCTGTATTCTGGAAAATCCAGACATATTAGGTGTGGAGCCAGACGCTGTTAGCCTCTGTGAAGACAAACAAAGCCCACAGAATCTGTGCCTGGGCAAACAGGCCCATACCATCAGAACCATTACAGGCTGATAACTCAGAGTGCAACATAGGGAAGTCTGAATTGGGAGCAGTGAAACAATCCTGGTCCATTACTCACAACCTGGGAATAGGCTGCACCAGCTCACAGTGCCTCAGGCAATTAAAACCACAGTGACCCTGAAATCCCCCTGTAAGCAACGACAGATAGCCAAGTAACTCGTCCCCTGCACCAAATCATCCACTGTGGTTCCAAGCACAGAAAACAGACAGCTAAATGCACCCAATGGCCAAAGGTAAAAAAAAAAAAATAGAAATCAAGGAAATATGACTCCAACAAAGCAGAATCATCCTAGCTCATCCAATTCAGATGACCACACACCAACAGAAACACATGAAAACATTGACAATTCTGCATTATGGAAAGTGATAGAGTCCCTGCAAGAAGAACTTAAATCTATGAAGGAATTCAAAGAAGCCACAATTCTACAAGTCAAAACAAGGAACAACACCATTAAAGAGCTCCAAGCCAAGGTGACAGAGCTTGAACAGGAAAAGGACAAAGCCATGAAAGATTTTCATACAAAAACAAGCAAGCTGGAGAAGGAAATGTACAAAACGAACAAAACCATATAAGACATGAAAATAGAAATACAAACAATAAAGAAAACACAGTCAGAGTTAAAAGAGGAAGTGGAGAACCAAGGGAGGAGAACAGGAACTACGGATGTGAGTATCAACAATAGGATGCAAGAGATGGAATGCAGGATCTCAGGCATGGAAGATTCAGTGGAAGAAATCAGTACAACATCCAAAGAAAATGAGAAGGCTAAAAAATCTCTCACCCACAACATCCAAGAAATCAAGGACTCAATGAAAAGACAGAACCTAAGAATTATAGGTGTAGAGGAAAGAGAGGACTCCCGACTCCAAGGTCAAGGAAATATCTTCAACAAAATCATAGAGGAAAACTTCCCAAACCTGAAAAAAGAGATGTCAATAAAAATCCAAGAGGCTTACAGAACACCAAACAGATTAGACCAGAAAAGAAACTCCTCTTGCAACATAATAATTGAAACTCAAAATGTACAGAACAAAGAAAGAATATTAAAAGCTGTAAGAGAAACAGGTCAAGTCACATACAATGGCAGACCCATCAGAATTACACCTGACTTCTCCTCAGAAACTTTAAAAGCTAGAAGGGCCTGGTCAGATATACTACAAGTCCTGAGAGATCATAGGTGCCCAGCCAGACTACTTTACCCAGCAAAACTCTCTATCAACATAGATGGAGAAAACAAGATATTCCATGACAAAATCAAATTTAAACAATATCTACCCGCAAACCCAGCCCTACAGAAAATCCTAGAAGGAAAATCCCAACCCAGAGAAGAAAACTCCACCCAAGAAAACAAAAGGGAATAGAAAACCCCTCAGCAACTAAACCAAAAGAGGCAAAGGACCACCACCTATACCAAACTATGGGAAATAACAACCCCAGGTCACTAATATCCATCAACATCAATGGACTCAACTCCCCAATAAAAAGACATAGGTTTACAGAGTGGATCCGCAAGCAAGACCCTTCCTTATGCTGTGTACAAGAGACACATCTAACTACGAAAGATAGACACTGCCTCAGAGTAAAGGGCTGGGAAAAGGTTTTCCAAGCAAATGGATCCAGGAAGCAAGCTGGAGTAGCCATCCTAATATCAAACAAAACAGACTTCCAACTGAAGTTAATGAAGAAAGACAAAGAAGGGCACTATATACTC
>CAJQZJ010000670.1:1096945-1112398 GCA_907164525.1 Lophiomys imhausi | reverse complement strand
CAAATACATATGGACTGGACATTGGGAATGTATGCTAAGCCATATAAATCTTATAATTGTGGCCTATTTATTTCTGTTGTTTTGTATTGTATTTATTGTTATAAGAAAAAGAACCATTTGTTGGACTGAAAGGGAGAGCTGTTGGGGGGAAAAAGAAATACCTTAAACTAAAAAAAAAAAAAAAAAAAAAAAAAAAAGGAAGAGGATGAGGGTTTGAAGGGGAGGAGGGTGGAAGGATGGGACAGGAAGGGGGAGTAGGGAGGGGATTGTGATTGAGATGTAACTTGAAGAGATAAAAAATAAATTATTAAAAAAATTTCTCCCATCCACATCCGTTACCTACATTGAGTCATTTCATACTTTAGGTATTTCTTGTAGAAATACTCCATACTGAGTATTGTATCTTCTCTATTTCCATTACTGCTCAAATACAGTACACAAAACTTTGGCTTAAAATGTTTAAGAAATATATTAATGCACTATAATAATGAAACAGGCAGGTCAATGCTCTTTGTACATCTCCCTGCCTTTCCCTACTAGATAATGTCCACATTCCCTGTTTTCCTTGCCACTTGGACTTAGAATTATATCAGAGTGTAAAACAAAACAATGCAAAAAGTCTTCTTCCCTTATTTATATTCATATTTATTATATTTTACAAGTATACCAATATTCTTCCCAATGATAGAAGATTCCTCAGACATATTTTACTCTTCTCTTGCCATTTACATGTATCAAAGAAATTTTACTTCTATTCATTCTTCGAGTATGTAGCTCTTCAAACCAGTGTAGCGGAAAATTTCAAAAGTTCAACTAACTTGAGGCATCTGCAATTCCTGGATAAAGTTTTGCCTTTACACTTGAAAACCACAGTAGGAATGGAAGAGCATTTTCTGCTATTCAATGTGCTTGTTTCTACTACTCCTCATTCATGTGGCCCTTTGGCCTCTCCAGAATCAGAGTAGGAACAGAATCCTTATAGGGGAGAAAGTTAACATGTCTATTTCCTAACTGCAGTGTCCTATGTTTTGATAGACATAAATAATACAGCAGACTTTCCAAGATGACAGTGAGTAATTAGGAAGAGTTTTTGCAAGGTTCTTCACAATCCTAAGGACTCCTGCTCATACCATTTACTTACTTCCTAACACAATGTCATTGTTTGATATCTAGTCACATTTCAGCATTTTTGATAGAAAGAACCTTTCAAAAACAGGCTCTACTCAGCCCAACAGACTGCTCCCTTGCATTGAATCCAGATTAAAATCTTTACCAAGCTGTCTTTATGTTGTTTATTGGATCCATGGGAACTCTGCACCCTTTCCTCCCAAAGTGGTAAGTGTGCAGCTTGTCCAATTGATTTTAGCTCTCTTCTCAAACTGCAATTTCTGCCTGTTCCAACAAATCTCTTCACTTTGCCATTTACTGAACAAAAGGCAAGCATATGATTTTTAAGGGGTTGAACACACTCCAACTCAAATAACAAACTTTCGACATGTTATTTCTTCCAAATATTCCCTGTTAACAGCATAATGTTGGCCTGCAAGGTTCTGCCACTCAGCTGGAACTGAATACACTCATCTCTATCCTTACTGGCATTAGGCTCCTTAGAAATGATGATCTCCAAGACAATTCAAAACAACATTGACCTGACAGATTTCTCTAAAGAAACACATTCTGATATTCAGACTTTTTGCCTGTCCTTTTTGAGTGCCATGTTTTTCTCTCTTCTGTGGTAACTTTGATAATCTTCTCTTCCCTCTAAGTTTCATGGACATATTTTAAATAAAATGTATTATTTGTCATTTTTTATAGATTTTTTGGGAGAATATATGATATGTGGAATTTATTGATGAACATTTATAACACTAACAAATAATTTAGATATCTAGGATTTTCAAAATATAAATTTTCATAAAGTAATACTTTGTAGTTCCCCTTCTTGGTGACAGCTACACATATGCTGCTGGTTGTCTACAGATTACTGAAAAGACTGGCACTCAGATAGATGCACAGTGTCAGTTCTCACCACTTTTTAAAATCCTCTGTCCTATTCTCTGCTTGAAGCTTGGAGTAGTGAGACATTTCTATATCCTGCGTGTTCTCTCTCATTGCTCTTATGTCTGTAACCATTGTGATTGGTCATCATAACCCAGTAATCCTTTGCATAAAGGAAAATGCAAACATTATCATAAATTTTCATTGTTTGTTCTTAAAAATGAGCTGAGTGTGGTGGCACACATCTTTAATCCCAGCACTTGGGAGGCAGAAGCAGGGAGATGGCTGTGAGTTCAAGGCCAACCTGGTCTACAAAGCAAGCTCAGGACAGCCAGGGCTGTCATCCAGAGAAACCCTGCCTAAAAAAAAAAAACAAAAGAAAAAAATAGAGTTTGATACAATGATCTTGGAAATTGGCTTTACATTAGAAACACATCAATGATTTTTGTTAGATTCTCTTTCACATTTTATTTGTGGGTACCTCTCCCCCATGTTTTAAATTACTTGGCTTCCAATTTCACTCTCCTAAGTGATATAGAGATAGATCTGCACCCACAAAGACAGATGTGGTACAAAACAGTAATATAGGATTGGAATCCTGTACTCAATTTTTCTACTGGCTGTAGATTGTGGGAAAATACTTTAACTGTCTATTTTCAATCAGTTTAATGTAAGCAGGATAGTTTTGTACTACCTAAACTCATCCTGTATTTGTCAAATAATCAAGTACCTCAGAAGCACTCACTATGTTAAAAAGGACATCTATTGAGGTAGGGTTATGCCAACTTTTCTAAGATATTGCCAGACTGATTTCCGTAGTTGTTATACAAGATTGCACTCCCACCAGCAATGGAGGATTGTTCCTCTTTCTCCACAACCTTGCCAGCATGTGCTGTCATTTGAGTTTTTGGTCTTAGCCATTCTGACAGGTGTGAGATGGAATCTCAGAGTCCTCTTGAGTTGCATTTCTCTGATGATTAACGAAGTTGAGCATTTTTTCAAATATCTCACTGCCATTCGAGATTCCTCCTTTGTGAATTCTCAGTTTAACTCTATTTCCCATTTTTTGATTGGCTTATTTGGTTTCTTGGTGTTTAATTTCTTGAGTTCTTTATAAATTATGGATATTAGCCTTCTGGAGGAAGTGGGGTTGGTAAAGATCTTTTCCCAATCTGTAGGTTGCCATTTTGTTGGAATGACAGTGTGCTTTGCCTTACAGAAGCTTATCAGTTTCATGAGGCCCCATTTATTAATTGTTGGTCTAGAGTCTGAGCTATTGATGTTCTGTTCAGGAAGTTGTCTCCTGTGCCAATGAGTTCAAGGCTTTCCCCAATTTCTCTTCTACTATATTTAGTGTGTCAGGCCTTATGTTAAGGTCTTTTATCCACTTGGATTTAAGTTTTGTGTAAGGTGATAAGTATGGGTCTAATTTCATTCTTTTATGTATGGACATCCAGTTGGACCAGCACCATTTGTTGAAGATGCTTCCTTTTTCCATTGTACTATTTTGGCTTCTTTGTCAAAAATTAAGTGACCATAGGTGTGTGGGTTCATTTCTGGGTCTTCAGTTCAATTCCATTGATCCACTGGTCCGTTTCTATACCAGTACCATACTGTTTTTATTACTATTGCTCTGTAGTACAGCTTGAAATCTGGGAAGTTTATATCTCCTGATGTTTTTTATTGTACTAGATAGATTTAGCTATTCTGGGTTTGTTGTTGTTGTTGTTATTCCATATGTAGTTGAGAATTTTTTTTCCAGGATTATAAAGAATTGTGGTGGTATTTTGATAGGAATTGGATTACATATTGCTTTTGGCATGATGGCCATTTTTATTATGTTGATCCTACCTATCCATGAGCATGGGAGATCTTTCCATCTTCTGATGTCCTCTTCAATATCTTTCTTCAGGGATTTGAAGTTCTTGTTGTACATGTCCTTTACTTGCTTGGTTAGTGTTACCCCCAGGTATTTTATATTGTTTGTGGCTATTGTGAACGGTGTTGTTTCCCTAATTTCTTTCTCAGCCCATTTATTTTTTTGTATAAAGAAGGGCTTCTGATTTTTTAAAATTAATCTTGTATACAGCCACTTTGCTGAAGTTGTGTATCAGCAAGACCCAGCCATACCACTTCTGAGTATCCACCCAAATGATTCCTCACCAAACCACAAGGACATAGCCTCATTTATGTTCATAGCAGTCTTATTTGTAATAGTTAGAAACTGGAAACAACCCACATGTCCCTCAACTGACAAATGGATAAAAAAATTGTGGTACATTTACACAGTGAAATACTACTCAGCTATCAGAAACAAGAAAATCATGCAATTCACAGCCAAATGGATGGAACTAGAAAAGCTCATCCTGAGTGAGCTAACGCAGACTCAAAAATATACACATGGCATCTACTCACATATAATTGGATTTTAGCCATATAGTACCGGATAACTATCCTACCACCACCACCACCACCACACACACACACACACACACACACACACACACACACACACACACACAAATCAGCAACATAGACTTTTTTACCTATCAATGGGACACTTGGCCCTAGGGGTGTTACCATGTAGGGCCCCAGAACATGAGGAAGCTCTTGGCCCTTATATGACTGTTGAACTGAGAGGGGCTGATTTGTAGGGACTTCACATCGGAGGAATGGGATAGGTGGGAGAGGGAGGAGAGGTTAGGAGGGTGGGAATGGGAGGGGTAAAAAAGAGGGCACTATGATGAAGATGTAACTAGTAAAATTTATAATTAAAAAGAAGAAAAAAAGTACTGCTATTGTTTCTAGACTTTGACATCACCTGCCACACACTGGTAATAATACCTAGGTTAAATTCAAAACTCAACCATGATTTATTTAGCTAACACAGTGTTTCCTTTTTAATTGTGAACTTTAATGTCTGGAGGTAGTATTTCCATCCTGTAATTCACCAGCACCTTTATATCAGAGATCCACTTTCCAAGAGGTTTCTGTAACTTCATGTTACTTATGGTTTTCACTTTCTTGCTATTCAAGCTTCATTATAATTCACTGTGTTAACTTTTCCAATGACATGAAACCAACAGACATCAAGTTTAAGGAATAAGGTGAAAGATAAAAGAATCAAGAAGAAAAATGTCAAGGAAGCTGAGTGAGCATGGGCTTATTACACAGCAACAAAAAAAAGTGGCAACACTCACATAACTAACAACATTAAACAATTTGTATGTGAAAATATTTGTTATGCATATGATTATACAATAATTTTAAGAGGGGCAAAGATTCTGTTCCATTGTAGCTTGCAGACTAGTGAGACAGGGAGGGAAGCAATGAGAAAAGAAATTTTCCATTATTGCTGATGCTTTGAAAAAATAGTTTATTAGATAGTAATGGTTTCAGTATAAATTTTTTGTCATATTTAGTAAGTACATAAGGTCTTAATGAGGAGGTGACCTTTGATTAGAAGCTTGTGTGAAGTGAAGTAATGAGATAAAGAGTTTAAAGTTTAATATAGACTTTGAAGTTAACTAATCTTTATAACACCCATAGCAGTTAGTGGGGTCTGAAAAGGCAGACATCAAGTTGCTACTGTTGACAAGTACATGAGAAATGAAATGAAAGAACAACCTATTTTTCAATAAACACATAAATGAATATATCTACGAGAAAACTTAATTTATAACTGTGTACAGGAAGAGATTAATTATCATTACTAAATAACTAATAAAAATAGAATTTTTTTTTTAAAAAAAAGAAGTGCAAACACTAAAGAATTTAATTTCAAACTCCTGGGTCTCCAGGAATTGAGGAAATATCAGAAAATTTATATGAAGAAAAGTTATAGAGATAGAAATGAGGCAAATGTTAAAGCAGTAAGGAAATATAGCAATATTAAATTCTGACCAAGTAGAATGGAGATGCCTACCCTGTACTGACTGAGTTAATCTTTAACTATTTTCTTCTAGGATACACCCAGCCATAATCTTTTGTGTGAGCATGGGTGCTATAGTTTTAATAAAGCTTGTCCTCTCTGTGACATGTGCTGGAACTACGTCATGGTAATGTAGTCACCTAACCTTTTACAGGTGATTAGGTTAGGAGTGATTGATGCTTCTCTCATAGAACAAGGGTAGATTTCCTAGGAGCAAAGACTACTCATTAGACTGAGTGAGATACCACAAAAGGGTTGTTATAAGCAAGACTCTCCCTGTGTTTTGCATTCTCTTCTGTGAGTGTTCCTAACAATTTCCATTCTGTTTGACTGCCATGTTATGAAGTCCCACATAACCCTCACTGGACGCCAACAAGGTACCAACATTACACGCTTGTCCTTCCCAGTCCCCTAAAGTGTAAACTATATAATCTGAAATTTTTTACTAATCACCCAGCCCCAAGAATTTTGCAACAAAAAAAGAGACTAAGACAGGGAGTTGTTATAGCATTAACCACTAACTTCCTAAGGACTTGGAAGTAATAGGAATGTCACAGAGATATCAGGAGTTCCAGTTGTAATGACTTTCCCTATATTCTGTTCTCAGTTTTATTTCCATTCATCTAGTCTTCTCTAAAACCTGTGAACCTCTCCTGACAATACACTTTCACTGTGAATTCACAGAGGAGACTCCAAAAAATCAGATTTTAGCCCTATAATGCAGGATAACTATACTACAGCCAATGTACCAAAGGGAACAGGAACATAGACTTTGTTACCTGTCAATGAGACACTTTACCCTAGTGGTGCTGCCTTGTAGGCCCCCAGTGTATGAGGAAGCTCTTGGCCCTCATATGACTGCTGAAATGGGGCAAGGGACTGATATGTAGGGATACTCCACTCCAGAGGAGTGGGATGGAAGTGATGGAGGCAGAGGGTGGGAGGACAGGACTGGGAGAAGTTGAAAGAGGGTAATGTGATGGAGATGTAACCTGAAGTAATAAATACACATAAAAAAAATCAACTCTTTGCATAGATATCCACATCAACTGTCTTTCATTATTCTCTAACTGGACAGTGAGTAGCTTTGGGGAAGCTTGATATTTATTCAAAAATACCAAGGATGGTTGCTGGACCACTATCCCTACAAAGACTCAACATCAGGCTCATATGTCATTACATTGAGAGTGGTTCTTCTTCCCTTTCTTAACTTGGATGACACATAAATGTAAGGTCCACAAATACTAAAACCTAAAAGGTTAGAACAAATACTATTTATGCATACATACAAGAAATAAAACAGTAGTAAAACTATTGCCAAATGCATGGTTAAAAATGAAACATCAAAATAGTTTACATCTGTCTTAATGATGTTGTATCCTTTATAGTATGAGTTCAATTACAGAAACAGAGTATATTCAACAACTGAAATATAAGGGATTATAAAAATCTTAAGATTTTTGTTAGAAGACTTCAAAATAATTCAACAAGAAAAAAGTCACTGACATTAAAGACTTATGACATGTTTAAATGAAAATGTCCCTGTATTAATTTAATTTTAGTAGTAACTTTTGGAGAGTTCATATACTATATTTAAAATCTAAATTTATAGCCATATTCATTTAAACCAAACACTTTGTTTTTATATTTTCTGAGATAGGGTCTCACTACACAGTCCAGTATAGCCTTGAACACACCATGTGATCAGGATGGCTTTGAAATTACAGAGATACACCTCTACCTCTCCAGTGCTGGATTTGGCAACATGGCACAATAACCATTAGGGTGCAGTTGTGAGATGCATTACCTCAATAGCAACCATGAACTGTCTAATTGGACTTTAGATCTGCTAAATAAGAGAGAAACTATGCCTGCTGGTGGAAAGCTATCCAATAACCCAGGGCTCATGAAATCATAGATATTGGAGGAGAGCCTACAAGTGCCACTTTACTAAACCAGCACAATCCCTAGGTATATTATAAATATTTGTCCTTCAAGCCACAAATAGGGATAGTCTTTACCCCTAGTCAAAGAAGCTTCTCTTTATAACAAGAGGAGATCATTAACAGAAAACCACAACCAATCAAAATATAAAGTTATGCACTCATTCTTAAAGGATATATCCACAAAACAACTCCTGTACCCAAGGCATGGGAAACACTGCAGAATATGGGGTAGAAATAAAGAATGCCTCAAGGGCCAAAGGATCAGGGAGTTTGCTCTGAGATCATGTCTCCTAGAAATGTCAGAAACTACACTCCTGAAGCCTCACCAATGTGGCTACCTAAACATGACCTGAACAAGTCAACAGCAACAGCATGTTAATATACAAGGAGGAAAGCTTAGGAGTCCTTAACCCTAGAGATGGTACCACAGGCAACTGAGAAATGAGAAGAGTGTGAGAAACAGTCTTCCCCAGGGAAGAGCACACCAATTAGATAGCCAATACCAAGTGCTCATTCCTGAGTATATATACACACAAATAACATTATGCAGACTGAACAGATTGTAGGTATGTATTTAATAATCTCTTTCTCTCTCTCCATCTATCTATCTATCTATCTATCTATCTATCTATCTATCTATCTATCATCTATCTCTGTCTATCCATGTGGAGGCCATGAATTTGATATATATTTAAAAAGAGGCTATGAATTTGAAAGCGATCAAGAAGGTTGCTTGTGAATGTCTAGAAGGAAGAAAAGAATTGGGAAACTGATATAATTATAACCTCAAACACTTAAAATAGTATTAATAATAAAATATAGCACTAAATACAGTTTAAATATACAATCATGTGTCACCATGCCCAGTCTTGAAAAATATTTTTAAGCAATTTCTTACAAGAAAACAGAAGTTCATATTAATTTTAGTTTGACTTGCATTTCACACAGATCTGAATTTGCTCTCATCTGAATTATTATGGCTTAATTATAGCTTCCTTCAGTGAATTATATTTTAATATATTATTTATCATTATTGTGGTGTGTGGGTGTGTGCGTGTGCATGTCTGTGCGTGATGTGTGAATGTGGGTGTGTGCATGTGCATGTCTGTGCGTGATGTGTGAGTGTGGGTGTGTGCAGGCCACAGCATGCATATGGAGATCAGAGAATTTTGTGGAGGTGGTTGTCTCCTATCATCCCTACATGGATTTTGGGATTGATCTCATGAAGTGTGTGGCAAGCACTCAGTCTTCACAGCCACCTCACTAGTCCAAGAATGAATTGTTTCTTAGTATGTTTTATTATTTCTATTACCTACCAAAGAACTGTAATTACACAAATAAATATACTTGCTTTCTTGAAAATCTTAAAGTATCTGTGTTGTGGTCTCCTATAGAAGACTAAGTTTAGCCTGAACTTCATATGGAAACCATTATCTTTTCTTATACAACTTCTCATTTCAGACATTTCAGAAGTGTTTATCTCATTGTTTCCATTTACTTTGAAAATCAAATTTTCTATCAGATTGGTCTCATTTTCTGTTATTCAGTCTCGTGAAGCCCAGACTAAGATATCTGCAACAGTTCAAGTTCATACATTCCATGTCAAAACTGAACTCTACTTGGAGTAACCATTATGATAAAACATAAATCATTCTCCCTATGATACAACTGTGAAAAATTTATTTTTTCCTTTTCTTTTATTTATTTTTTATTTATTTATATTTATTTATTTATTACTTCAGGTTACATCTCCATCGTAGTGTCCTCTTTCCACCCCTCTCAAGCATTTGTGGCTTTGAAATAAATAAAACCTTTGGTGTCTTCGTATTCCAATATCTACTTGATCACAAGCAAAAATAAAACCAAAAGTGGAAATGCCACTCATTTCTCACTTTTCTCTAGTCACAAAAATTCAAGCCAGATGGTCACAAGCCCATCCCTCTATCATGGATTAAGTGGTCAGCATCCTTATTTTCATCTGAAAATGATTTTCTCTCACCCGATGCCTATGAAAATCTTAGTTTTCAGTACAGGTTCAATTTTGGATCATAGTTAATGGCATTTGCATATCCTTTTTTTTAGTTTTGAATATTTGTGTGTGTGTGTGTGTGTGTTTTCTTGGATCTGAAGCTAAAGGCTTTGAGCTGCCCAACACTGATAATTGCTAGGAAATGAATTCCAGTCCTCTACTGGTTTGGGTCTTTCTACTAAAAATTTCTTTCCAGTCCTTTCTTTCTAACTTAGGATACTCCCTCTCATTTGAATAATAAATGTTCATATTAAACTGATTTATTCCCAGTTTGTATTAAAAAACACTGAGCCAACTAGTATGTTAAAGTACATTTACCACCCACATTTGTGTCACCATTAGTCGCTGCTTTTGTTAACTTTTTTTCTTCAGTTTCATGTCTTTGGTTTATTCGTTAAAAAACAAATTTCTTTTTTTCTTTAATATTCCTCTTTTTTCCCTTTTTTACATTAATTTATTACTTCAGGTTACATCTCCACCACAGTGCACTCTTTCTACCCCTCCCAGTCCTGGCCTTTCACCCTCCACCACCTATCCCTTCTAACCCAATCCTCTGGAGTGGAGTGTCCCTACATATGAGACTCCCGCCCCAGTTTAGCAGTCATATAATGGCCAAGAGTTTCCTCATACTCTGGGGGCCTACAAGGCAGCAAATTAGGGCAAAGTGTCTCATTGGTGGGAAAAAAGTCTATGTTCATATTCCCTTTGGTGCATTGGTTGTAGTATAGTTATCCTGTACTATATGGCTAAAATCCATTTATAAGTGAATACATGACATGTGCATCCTTCTGAGTCTGGGTTAGCTCACTCAGGATGAGCTTCTCTAGTTCCATCCATTTGGTTGCAAATTGCATGAATTTGTTGTTTCTGATGGCTGAGTAGTATTCCCTTATGTAGATGTACCACAATTTTGTTTTTGTTTTTAATCCATTCCTCGGTTGAGGGACACCTGGGTTGTTTCCAGTTTCTAGTTATTACAAATAAGGCTGCTATGAACATAGTTGAGGAGATGTCCTTGTGGTTTGGTGAGGAATCATTAGGATGTATACCCAGAAGTGGTATGGCTGGGTCTTGAGATAGAAGTATTCCAAATTTTGTAAGATATCACCAGACTGATTTCCATAGTGGTTGTACAAGGTTACACTCCCACCAGCAATGGAGGAGGGTTCCCCTTTCTCCACACCCTTGCCAGCATGTGCTGTCATTTGAGTTTTTTATCTTAGCCCAGGGACTTTTATTAGTCCCTGGGTATCTGGGTGAAACCCAGTGGGTTCATGCCTTTCAGATTGTTGCTCAGTGCCTTTTTTTTTTAAATAAATTTATTTATTTGTTGCTTCAGGTTACATCTCCATCATGTTGTCCTCTTTCCCTCCTTCCCAGCCCCGCTCTCCCACCCTCTATGCCCTAACCCTTCCATCCCACTCTTCTGGAGTGGAGTGTCCCTACATAACCGTCCCTCGCCCCAGTTCAGAAGTCAGATGAGCCTCCTCATACACTGGGGGCCTACAAGGCAGTACCACCAGTGAAAAGTGTCTCATTGTCAGGGAGAGAAATATAAAAAAACAAACAAACAAACAAAAAAAGTCTACGTCCATGTTCCCTTTGGTGTGTTGATTGTAGTATAGATATCCTGTACTATATAGCTAAAATCCAACTATAAGTGAATAGATGCCATGTGCATCCTTCTGAGTATGGGTTAGCTCACTCAGGATGAGCTTCTGTACTTCCATCCATTCATTGTTTCTGATAGCTGAGTAGTATTCCATCATTCCATCGTGTAGATGTACCAGTTTTTTAATCCATTCTTTGGTTGAGGGACATCTGGGTTGTTTCCAGTTTCTAGTTATTACAAATAAGGCTGCTATGAACATAGATGAGGACACTTCCTTATGATTCCATGAGGAGTCATTTGGGTGTATACGCAGAAGTGGTATGGCTGGGTCCTTAGGCAAAGCTATTCCATGTTTCCTAAGATATCGCCATACTGACCTCCATAGTGGTTGCACAAGCCTGCACTCCCACCAGCAATGGAGGAGGGTTCCCCTTTCTCCACACCCTTGCCAGCATGTGCTGTCATTTGAGCTTTTGATCTTAGACATTCTGAGAGGTGTGAGATAGAATCTCAGAGTCATCTTGAGTTACATTTCTCTAATGAGTAAGGATGTTGAGCATTTCTTCAAGTGTCTCTCAGCTATTAGAAATTCCTCCTTTTGAATTCTCTATTTAGCTCTGTTTCCTATTTTTTGATTGGGTTATTTGGTTTCTTGGCATTTAATTTCTTGAATTCTTTGTAGATTTTTGATATTAGCCCTCTGTCAGATGTGGGGTTGGTGAAGATTTTCTCCCAGTCTGTAGGCTGCCATTTTGTTTGAATGACAGTGTCTTTTGCCTTACAGAAGCTTTTCAGTTTCATGAGGTCCCATTTATTGATTGTTGGTCTCAGGTCCTGAGCTGTTGGTGTTCTGTTCAGGAAGTTGTCACCTGTGCCAATGAGTTCAAGGGTTTTCCCACTTTTTCTTCTAGTAGATTTAGTGTGACCGGCCTTATGTTAAGGTCTTTGATCCACTTGGACTTAAGTTTTGTACAAGGTGATAAGTATGGGTCTAATTTCATTCTTTTACAAGTGGACATCCAGTTGGACCAGCACCATTTGTTGAAGATGCTGTCCTTTTTCCATTGTGCGGTTTTGGCTTCTTTGTCAAAAATTAGGTGGGCATAGGTGTGTGGGTCCATTGCTTGGTCTTCAATTTGATTCCATTGATCTACTGGTCTGTTTCTATACCAATACCATGCTGTTTTTACTACTATTGCTCTGTAGTATAGCTGGTACTATAGTTGTTTTCCCTGCATCAAAATGTGTCCGTGCAGGCTGTGGTCATCTTGGAATCTCCCCTCCTTTGTTAACTTTTGCTCTATGTCGGGCACTGACCATTTCAGCAGAAGTTCCAGTGTTACCAATATGTGATCCCACTCAGTGATATGTGTTATAAAGTAAGAGTAGAAAAGTGACTTTTAAATTTAGTGACTTCACATTTCTTCCCCTATTTATAATGAGAGCCAAGGGAAGAAGTTCAAAGGAGAAAAGAGGTAAGCTCATAAGCCCTGGTTATATTGGCTCTTCATATCTACACTGAATTGGTGTATACTGTGTTATTTCACTATATTCTGGAATTATCCAAGAAAGCAAACAATAAAACTACATGACTTAGTCAGGGAAAGCTCTCAAAGCAGGACACACACTACCTAACTCAATGGAAATGCAAACATAAAAAGCAATTTCAAAAGTTAATATTGTAGAATTAATATGGTGTTACAACTTCGGCATTTTGAAAAGAGCAACTGATTTGAAATTAAGTTTAAGAATTTTATTTGAAAACCACACAAAATAATATGTTGACTCTGCCAATTAACAGATACAATTAATGGCAAATGACTTCATATTTCTTTATTTTTAATATCCACAACTATAAAACAAGGTAATTAGACAATAAGTTAGGTAATGTTTGTAAAATATTTACACTTATGGAACTTTTGTTGCTGTTTTAAAATAAAGAAAGTATAGGCAGAAAAAAATAGTGCCAATGTAGCAAATACCAATGACAGCATCAGGTACAGTTACAAATTATGTGAACTTAAAGGATGTCAGACAGCATGTACTTGATTCACCAGCTCTGGCAAATAGATTCTCTGTAGAGAAATAGCTACCAGCTCCTTACTTTTCTTTTTCTTTTTTTAAATATTTATTTATTCCTTCAGGTTACATCTCCATCCCAGTGTCCTCTTTCCACAACCACCAGTCCCACCCTCCCACCCTCTACTCCCATCCCTTCCATCACACTCCTCTGGAGTGTAGTGTCCCTACATAACAGTCCCCAGCCCCAGTTCAGCAGTCATATGAGGGCCAAGAGCCTCCTCATACACTGGGGGCCTACAAGACAGCACCACTAGGGCAGAGTGTCTCATTGACAGGAAACAAAGTCTATGTTCATGTTCCTTTTGGTGCATTGGTTGTAGTATAGTTATCCTGTACTAGATGGCTAAATCTTTAAAACTCTGTCTACCTCTGTTGGGGATTTTACCTTAGTTACTGTGATAGTTAACTTTAATTGTCCACGTGACTCAACCTCAAATGACCTAGGAAGAATGTCTCAATGAGAGAGTGACTATATTGTGCTGAATTGTGAGAATGTTTGGGAGGAATTGTCTTAATGAAGTTAACTGGTATGAGAATATCCAGCTCACTATGAGCAGCATCATTCTGTAGGTAGGGAGTCTTGAATGTGTAAGAATAGAGAAATCAAATCAAGATGAGCCCAAGCAAACATGTGAGCGTGTATGCATTAATTTCTCTATTTTTTTTTTTTTTTTGCAATAGGAATGATGTGACTAGGTGTTGATATTTTCTAGACTGGCTTCCTTACAGTCAATTCTCTGCAATCCCCACAATTCCAGGCTGCAACCTGGAACTGTAAACTGCAATAAATTTTTTCTTAAGCTGTCCTCTTTCAGGATATTTCATCATTAGGAAAAAAAATAAATGAAAATAGGGCAGTCATCAAAACAGAAAACAAAATCTATGCTGATATGCTGTGATTCAAAGGAGAAATTCGTACCAAGTACTTTTCTTCCTTACTGATCTGCAATGACAGCCTCTGCAGTGGGAAAGACATCTTTCTGGCTTAAGAGCATGTGACAACTTTCTATTGCTGCTGATCATATCACATGGAGGCTGGTAAATCTTGAGTAGGTGTATAGACTAGCAACTGAGATAAGATCATTCATTGGGCAAATGGTCACACTCAGGAGGTTTGTGTAGAGGAATAATTTTTGTAGCTCCAGATTTCAGAATTTCTGTACCTTCTCTGCAGAAAGCTTTACTGTAGGGAAGGCTCCAAAGCTCTTTCACACACAAGCCTGAGTGTCTGACATGTTATAATTGATTCACAATGTTTATTTTGATACTGTTCACCTGGTTTTGAGATGACTCACCAAACCAACCTTTTTTGTCTTCTGAGTGTCTCTTCCTTAAAATATTCAAGCATGTAAAGCTATCTTGATGATTGCAAAATTGAATTATATACAAGAAATACCTGCAGGGATTTTGAACATACAAATGTTAAAACTTCAACTGTGAAAATTCTAATTCATTAAAGTGGAGGTAGAGTGTGGACCATTCCAATTTAATGAATTGTTAGATGAGATAAGTGGCACTTCAGCACTCTTTCCAGCATGAGGAAACACAGTGCTTTAACTTGGAGAACTTTCTTTAGACCTAAGTCACATGTGAATTAATTACCTCATTAAGTACATATCTTTAGGAACAATACTTAACATTTTGTCAAGAACTTATTCTATAACCAATATTTCACCAAGTACTTCAATGTGTTTCAATACACTCTCTATTGTAATTCTCTGAAGAAGAGCAAACCATTAGTCTCCTCATTATAGAGCTGAGAAAACTTTAAGACACTTTACAAATACTTAGTGCCCAGTATGATTCTATGTAGAGAGCTGCGAAGTGCCGCGCCTTAAAGATGGCGCTGGTCTCC
>CAJQZJ010000670.1:1038040-1082121 GCA_907164525.1 Lophiomys imhausi | reverse complement strand
ACCACTTGCTTCAACTGTAGACAGACTTCTGTCCAAAAAGGACAAAACTTGGAAGCAGGTAAGTCGACAGCCTAGTTCTGCCAAGACAGGGTAGGTAAGTCCTTCATAATTCCTGCTCTACAACCAATGTCTGTCAGAGAACTTTGACTTTTATTAAAATTATATAATTACAACTCAACAGAAAACATGTGTTCAATTAAAGTAAGGGTTGATCTGTTCCCAATTACTACTTTCCTCAGTCCCTCCTTGGGTAATAAGAAGTATACTGTAACATTGAGCAAATGTATTATCTGCCAGGACATATATTTCAGATGTTAAACTTTGCCCTGCTTCATTTTGTTTCCGTCTTTGAACTGTACTGAAAATGATTGGCAGGAAAGACCTCATGTCAACAGCTGTGACTCTATTAGTAATTTCTAAAAAGAGTAATCTTTGCTTGTTCATCACTTCTTACTGGCAGAATACAGAATCTGGCCATCACCTCTCTGTGGCTCCAGAGCTGTCATCATTGTAAAGAAATCATTTTTTTCTTGCAACAGAATCATTGTCTCCTTCTCTTTTAAAGGCTTCTGATATGACAGCAACTTTGTAGCATGCTGTCTACCCCAATACATCATTTGGAGCCTCTTATTTCCTTCCCCATCCAAAACAGTAAACTATTGCTGTTGAGCAGTGTGCCCATATTTCAATGCCTATATTAAATGCCAAATATCTTTCCAGTCATATTCACAGTTTTTAGCATATTCTTAAAAATGTTAAGCTTGATTTGTCAAGTTCAATAATAACTTGTAACATGTTAATGATAGAATGTGCCTTATCAATTTTGTGAAGACCTACTCTGTCAAAAGTATTTCAAACAGCTCCTGACATTCACTAATGTCAGGAATAATAACAAGAGCTCAATTATAATAAGAGCTTACAGAATGCTAATTAGACAAGATATTTATTGTATTTGGTTGCCTGGTGGAAAAATACTTGAAGAAAATGAAATTTAAGAGCAAGACAATATATTTCAAATATCCATATATGGTTTACAACATTGAACAATTTTATTTGATAAAGGACAAACATGGGGTGGGCAACTGTTATGTAGGGACATTCCACTCCAGAGGAGTGAGATGGAAGGGATGGGGTAGAGGGTGGGAAGTCTGGACTGGGAGAGGCAGAAAGAGGACACTGCAATGGAGATGTAACCTGAAGTAATAAATAAATATTTTTTAAGAAGGACAAACAGCATCATACATATATTTAAAACACAGAGAACAGATTGTAGCACATATATTGAAGGTTTAAAAGCTAATATCCAAATGTAAGAAAATAGTCTGCCACTGGTTATGCATGATTCTAAGAAAACAGTGTCTTCCAGACAGAGCAGGGCTGATGCCCATATAAACTGACACACTAATTGCACACAGAACTCACACAGATTTAAGCCAGATGGAGTCCCAGCCCTGAGAAGGGGAAGTAGATATGAGTCCCAATTCTTTCCAAGATTCTACATGTAATTTGTCTTAGTTGCTTTTCTATTGCTCTAAAGTGACACCATGACAAGGAAATTTATAGAAAAAAAAGATTTTATTGGGGGCTTCTAGTTACAGACCATCCTGGATAGCAGTAGACAGGTAGACAGGAATTGTGCTGGAGCAGTAGCTGAGAGCTTATATCTTTATCCACGAATAAGAAACAGAGAGCTAACTAGGAATGGTATGAATGAGTTTTGAAACCTCAGAGCCTATCCACTATGGCACATTTCTTCCAAAGGGCCATATCTTTTAATCTTTCCCAAACACGTCCACCAATTAGAGACCAAGTATTAAAATATATAAACCTATGGAGAAAAATCTCTTTCAAACTACTCCAGATTAAAACCTGCATACTTAATCATCAGAGAAATGCAACTCAAGACGACTCTGAGATTCCTTCTCACACTTGTCAGAATGGCTAAGATCAAAAACTCAAATGACACCACATGCTGTCCAGGTTGTGGAGAAAGGGAAACACTCCTTCATTACTGGTGGGATTGCAAACTTGTACAACCACTATGGGAATCAGTCTGGCTATATCTTAGAAAACTTGAAACAGCTCTACCTCAAGACCCAGCCATACCATTTCTGGGTATACATCCAAATGATGCCTCACCAAACACAAGGACATTTCATCATCTATGTTCATAGCAGCCTTATTTGTAATAGCTAGAAACTGGAAACAACTCAGATGTCCCTCAACTGACAAATGGATAAAAATAACTGTGGTACATTTACACAACGGAATACTACTCAGCCAGCAGAAACAATGAAATCATGCAATTTGTAGCCGAATGGATGGAACTAGAGAAACTCATCCAGACTCAGAAAGATGCATATGGCATCTATTCACTTATAACTGGATTTTAGCCATATAGTACAAGATAACTATCCTACAACCAACAGACTGAAAGGAACAGGAACATAGACTTTGTTACTTGTTAGTAGGACACTTTGCCCTAGGGGTGCTGCCATGTACGGCCTCAGTGCAAGAGGAAGCTCTTAGCCCTCATATGACTGCTGAATTGGGGGAGGGTTGATATGTAGGGACACACCACTCTGGAGGAGTAGGATAGGTGGGAGGGGTGGAAAGAGGGCACTGTGATGGAAATATAACTTGAAGTAACAAATTAACATTTAAAAAAACCTGCAGGCAAAGGAGAAATTAGTTCTTTTTCCAATGGAGAGTTATCATGGAAAATCAACCCCATGTTATCATAAAATGTGAGGACTGTCCTCATGCTCAGGAGTAATTAGCCAACACACAATGAACCCTTTCTTTCTTCCTTTCCTTCCTTCTTTCTTTCATTCTTCTTTTTTTTTTTTTATAAAGAGAGGAGGAACATAAAATTAGGTAGGTAGGGAGGTGAAGAGGCTCTGGGAGGAGTTGGGAAAAGGGAAACAGAGTCAAAATAAATTGTACAAAAATTTAAGCAAGCAATTAGTATAATGACAACATAAATCAAATGTAAGATGCATAATTTTAGCATATACATTAACCTCTAATTGTTCACTCCTCTTAGGGAAGTAAGCAAAGCTATTACATCAAAGGGTATTGCTTTTCTACTCTATAATATAATTTTCTTGGACAAGCCTAGTCTGCACCAACTGTCATTAGCCTTTCTATAATAGTTTGTATTTCCTAGAGTTTTATGGAATAAAATACTTTTTGCTTGTTTTCTTTTATTCATATTTCTCTACATGAACATATTCTTTCACTATTGTTTGCTAAATAAATACAGACGAGTTAAATAAATGTGTTGTACAGTATGTGGATATTTAACTTTTTAAACAGTAACAAAATTCCAAGATTTTACTGTGTTCAATCCCATCATAAATATGTAAGAACTGGAGGTAATCCATAGCCTCTCAGTGTTTGGTGAGTAGGCTTTGTAGGTCTAGCTGTCATAGCAAAATATCTTAGTACCTCCATACAAATTTTGTTATATTGTTTATTTGTTTCTGGGTTTGAAGAATTTTGAGATAATGTGGTATGAGTACTCTGTTGGTGTGTTTTTAGAAATATTTCCTCTAGCTAGTCTGTATCTTGCATTTGTAGAGAGAAAGAGAGAGAGAGAGAATGTATTGTGGAGACAAATAGTTCTAATTTTTTTAATCTGTTGAAAGTATAGGTTTTATACTGATTATTGTTCCAAACTCATGCCTACCAAGACTTTTTGCTAGTTTACTTCTCAGTGTCTTAGTCTGTGGTGATTTAGTCATTCTGAGTAAATCTATGGAAACTTCATGAAGTGGAGAATAAGAGCCATGGTTTGAGATAGAGAGGTGAAGTGGTCTTCAAAAACCTCAAGAGATCTGCAGAATTTGGCATTTCTTAACCTAAGATTTTTTTCATATTGAGAGATTTCAGTACCTGAAAGAACCCCCTATTCTATTCTACTCCAAGTAGATTATGAGCATCGAGGAATCTCCAACTGGAGATTGAAACTGTACTTTTTAATTATTAAACACTTATTTATTAATAACTATATTCACTTATAACAAATACACTTACTTAACTACTATTCCTATAAATTCCTACAACCCCTATGAATGCCTACAACCCCTAAGATCTAACCACTAAACCTATTTATAACTATTACAACCATTTTCATAACCTTTTAGAAGGATACAGTCTCTGGGGCAGGTCCTCAGTCGTCAGGAACACAGTCTCTGGGGTAGACCCTTTAATGCACTTAGCAGTCTTTCTTCTGGAATATCTCAGACATAGATTCATCAGGGTAAATTGGCTATGGTGGTTTCACCTTAAATAAGGCTTGAGGCTTTCTTCTCTCTGGAAGACCTCAGCCATCAGTAGGCCAACTAATTTCCTCCATATCAGCAACTCTGCCACTCTGCTTTAGTCTTTAAAGCCAGGCCACAGTTTTGTTTAGGTCACTGTTCGGACAGGTCAAACCCCTCTAGGCAAAACTTGAGCCACAGGGTTTAGTTCTTGGTCTTTTGTTGTCTTGCTGAGGCTTTCTCTGCTCACCAGCTTCTTTCTGCCTCAGGGAGATCTGGCCATCAGTCCACCAGCACTTTCTCCATCAGAGGATACAAACTACTTGTTTTCCTTTCTAGCATGAGGACTCACTAACATCGGAGCTTGATAGCATCGGCTCTCTAGCATGGAGCCCCTAGCCTGCCCTCTCCCGGGCTCATCCACTTGTCCTTAAATAGGATCACTCCTTGCTCCACCTGCTTCAGCTTAATTTGGGCTCTGCCCACTTAGCAGTTGAAAACAATGCCAGGTCATAAAGTCTTTACTTGTTTCACCTGGCTTCAACCTTGTTTTTCAGTCCATAGAGACTCCCCTCGTTTCACGTGACTTCATCCATAAGCTGATAAGCTAATTGCTCACAGCCAAGTTGATCTTCATGCCCCATATTAAGAGACTGTATTAGAAGCCTATTTACTAAATCTAATTTATATTAAACTAATTCCCTACAAGAGATGGTTGCATTAGTGGCAAGCCTGTCACTGGGCAAGAAAAATCCCTTGTATCAACTGTAGACAGAATGTTTTCTGAAAAGGACAAAACTTGGAAGCAGGTAAATTGACAACCTCCCTCTGCCAAGACAGGGTAGGCAAGTCCTTCATGATTCCTGCTTTACAACTAATGTCCATCAGAGAAACGGGAACAAAAGGCTGAAGATAGATGCTCTAATGTATGGAGATAAATTGGGAATTGTTCCAGGCTGCCAGTTGTCTGTCATTTCTTAATTTTGGAAGCTGTTGACTCTGAACTTTCTGTATAATCAGATATATTTATCCGTCTCAGGTCTCTGATGTGGTTGAAGCCTAGATAGTTATAGTCTCACAGTTAAATTTTAAGTTGTTTGGGACGTAAAAGGATGTTCTATGTATGAGAAGATGTTTTTAAGTTGGTAATACAAGTTAGGATGGAAAACTAGTTAGGTGTAGGTATAATCTCCATTTAAACTAATGGAGTTAGATGAGTAATAGAATATTCCTATCATTTGCCAAATATGTATGGACTGGACATTGGGAATGTATGTTATAGCATATAATTTTCATAATTGTGGCCTAATTATTCAAAAAAATAATTATGAGTCTGGGAGAAAGGGGAGAGGGTTGGAGAGTGGGACCAGGAGGGATGGAGGGAGGGGACTGTGATGGAATTGTAACTTGAAGCAATAAATAAACCTTAAAAAAAACAGGCTTGGTTTGTTTTAATTTTGAAGTTTTTTCTAGTACCATATATTTGTATTTATGTGTGTGTATGTGTATGTGTTTTATATACATACACAAATATACATATATAAAATATATATTATATTTAAATTTATATATTTAAAAAATATTAACTTAAATTTACATATTTATTAATTATAGATTTGTAGTTTATAAACATAAATTATATATATTGATTGTCCTTAGAAATGCTGCAAAAATATTTTGGCCATGTATTTGTGTCACTAATTTTCTTTCTTCTAATTTTCTCTCTTGGTGTGAATATAAGTGTGAAAATTTTGTTACTGAGGTTTATGGTAAAACCTTAAAATCAGGTTGTGAAACCTAATTTTGTTGTAATATATGAAGGTATTCTTGAACATTACAGATCTTAATTTCTATTCTAATATTAGATTGAGTTTAGCAATATTTACTGAAAAAATTCTGTCCTTTGCCTGAGTTTATTTTGCATCTAGAAATCAAAATGGAATATAAATCAAAAAGAATATAAAACATAACATCTTTGAGTTGTATTATTCGTGATTATCATAAACCAAAAATTTACAAAGAACTCAAGAAATTAAATGCAAAGAAACCAAATAATCCAATCAAAAAATGGGGAACAAAGCTAAACAGAGAATTCACAAAGGAGGAATCCCTGATGGCTAAGAACACTTGAAGAAATGCTCAGCATCCTTAATCATCAGAGAAATGCAACTCAAGATGACTCTGAGAAGGATCTCACAGCTGACAGAATGGTTAAAATAAAAAGCTCAAATGACAGCACATGCTTGAGGTTATGGAGAAAGGGGAACATTCCTGCATTGCTGGTGGGACTGCAAGCTTGCACAACCACTATGGAAATCAGTCCGAATGATATCTTAGAAAACTTGGAATAGCTCTGCCTTGGGACAGAACCATACCACTTCTGGGTATACATCCAAATGATTCATCACCAAATCTCAAGGAAGTTTCCTCATCTATGTTCATAGCAGCCTTATTTGTAATAGCTAGAAACTGGAAACAACCCAGATGTCTCTCAACCGAGGAATGGATTAAAAAAAAAACCTGTGGTACATCTACACAATGCAATACTACTCAGCCATCAGAAACAACGAAATCATGCAATTTGCTGCCAAATGGATGTACCTAGAGAAGCTCATCCTGAGTGAGCTAACCCAGTATCAGAAGGATGCACTTGGTATCTATTCTCTTATAATCAGATTTTAGCCATACAGTACAAGATAACTATACTACAACCAATGCACTAAAGGGAATAGGAAAATATACTTTGTTTCCTGTCAATGAGACATTTTGCCCTAGTGGTGCTGCCTTGTAGGCCCCCAGTGTTTGAGGAGGCTCTTGGCCCTCATATGACTGCTGATCTGTTATGTAGGGACACTGCATGCCAGAGGAATATGATGGAAGGGATAGGGGGTAGAGGGTGGGAGGGCATGACTGGGAGTGGTGGAAAGAGGGTACTGAGATGGAGATGTAACTTGAAGTAATAAATAGATATTTAAAAAAAGAAATCCAAAAATAAAAAATTAAAAAATATGAGAGCTGTGGTTTTTGTGTCAACTTTCTGTAGAGCAGTGATGAAGTAAAGCTCTGCTCTAGCAGAACCTTAGTAAATTTAGTCATGGATGCTTACCATTCTTTTTCATATGACTCTTGTTTATCTTGATAGATTGCTTAATAACTAAGGTTCCAACCATCAACCAGGTATACCTCTCATAAGAAACTTAATTGTACCTAACATTGTTATTTTACTTGTGCCTGCTCTATGTTCTGTTTGCTCCTGCTGCATAACCAGTACCTAGGACCAAGCCTAGAAAAGGCATTATATCTTGTCTATCAACATATGGAGGAGGCAAAATAACAAGCTCACAAAATGACAGAAGTATAGTATAATACACAAATAGAAAATATAATAGAGGTTCAGAAGGTCAATGGGAAGGTCACAGGAACAATGCATTTAATCAGGAGAGCTGTGGTTTTATTGGATTCCCAGACTTCCACGGGTCACAGTTTGAGTAAGTTGGTGACTGAAACATAATTTCTTGGTCTGAATAGCATGCATTCAGGTAGATATTTTTTCTAAGACCTGATGGGAGATGAACACTAGGAGTGTCACCAAACACAAGCACACAGAGGAAGGAAGAAAATCTAGAGAACTGCAAACTGCATCAAGTAACAGTCCAACTTATGGTCTAAGAACTTAAACTTAGATTCAGAAAGAATGGTGAGGCAGCATAAGACTGACTGTTTACTACATGTCTGTATCCTAGAGAGGATGAAAGTTAACATCTTCCTTTGAGGCAGAGGCAATATTTATCCCAAGTGAGGAAACTCTGTTGATCTCTTTTGACCAGAAGAGGAAAGTTAAAAACACTAACAGTACATAAGTTGAATCAAAACTCCAATAATGTCCATGAGATTTAGAATCATTCTCTTGGAATGTATTATCCAGATGCCGTTGGCCACTAACATTCCATAGTCTCATATTTGTTGCCTCAATTATTTCATTTATTTGACCTTGGTAGATACTAGAGTTGTGTCTACATTACTATTAGTACTATCTTCTATTCTTAAGAAAGCCGTGTGCAGGTGACAGAATATATCACTTTTCACTTACAGATTTTGTGCTCAATTTAACAATAAATTAAAGGCATGCGTAGGCTATTTTCTCTCTCTTAAATCTAGATGCACACATTGAGTACATTAATCACCTTTGTCATTTTTATTGCAACAAAAACATGAGTTTGAAACACTAAACTAAAGCCAATACTCCGGAATTCAAATTAGGAATCTGAAGGGGATTGATAGCCACCTGCACTTCATATAATTTCTCCTGGGAAACATCGACCTAACGCAAAACAAGCATCACTCTTGCCACTTGAAGATCACATCATTTACCACGTGGTTTGGAGCTCTAAATGTAACACAGTGAAGAATTAATTCTTTAACAAGGAGACTTCCATCTCCAAAATCCTTTGCTTGCCTGATGAATGTCCTCAGGCTGTGTACTAAAAAAGCAAAGGGATGGGGATTTCAGTGATGGGGAAAAAATGAATTGATGAACATCCCAGCCAAATGAATGACATTCTGAATCCACAGCAGCCAGTGTACAAAAATCTACCTTATGATTCATTTATTGAGACTTCTAACAAATCTGTTTCAAAGAAATATGCATTCTTCCCATCAAACTGCAAATTGCAAAGCCTATTCTGTACCAGTTTCTTTGGTGTGAAGATTGAGTGGATGCTTAAGAAAGGAAGCCAGTAGCGAACATCAAATTAAATGGAGAGAAACTTAAAGAATTTCCTCTAAAACTAGGGAAAAGGCAAGGATGCCCACTCTCCCTACATATCTTCAACATAGTACTTGAAGTTCTAACGAGAGCAATAAAACAACTAAAGGAGATCAAGGGGATAGAAATTGGAAAAGAAGAAGTAAAAGAATCCCTATTTGCAGATGATATGATAGTATACATAAGTGACCCCAAAATTCCAACAGAGAACTCATAAAACTGATAAACACCTTCACAAGATGGCTGGATACAGAATTAATTCACAAAAAATTGTAGCCTTTCTTTACACAAAAGATAAATGGGCCAAGAAAGAAATCATGGAAACAACACCCTTCACAATAGCTACAAATAATATAAAATTCCTGGGGGTAACTCTCACCAAACAAGTGAAAGACCTGTATGACAAGAACTTCAAGTCCTTGAAGAAATAAATTGAAGAAGACATCAGAAAATGGAAAGATCTAACATGCTCATGGATAGGAAGGATCAACATAATAAAAATGGCCATCCTACCAAAAATAATATACAGATTCAATGCAAATTTCTATCAAAATACCAACACAAATCTTTACAGACCTTGAAAAAACAATTCTCAACTTCATATAGAAAAAAAAAAACAGAATAACTAAATCAGCCCTACACAATAAAAAAACATCTGGAGGTATCACCATCCCGTATTTCAAGCTGTACTACAGAGAAATAGTAATAAAAACAGTATAGTACTGCTCTAGAAACAGATCAATTGACCAATGGAGTCAAATAAAAGACCCAGAAATAAACCCACACACCTCTGGTCATTTAATTTTGACAAAGAAGCCAAAACTGTACAATGGAAAAAGGACAGCATCTTCAACACATGGTGCTGTCAACATGTAAAACATGTAAATGTCAACATGTAAAAGAATGCAAATAGATCCATATTTATCAACTTGAGCAAAACTTAAGTCCAAGTGGATCAAAGACCTTAACATAAAGACTGACACATGAAATCTAATAAAATAGAAAGTAGGGAAAAGCCTCGACCTCCTTGACACAGGTGACAACTTCCTGAACAGAACATCAATATCTCAGGGTCTAAAAACCAATGATCAATAAATGGAACCTCATGAAACTGAAAAGCTTCTGTAAGGCAATGGACACTGTCACTAGAACAAAGCAGAAACCTACAGATTGGGAAAAGATCTTCCCCAACCCCACATCCAAGAGGTATACCCAAAATTTATAAAGAATTCAAGAATTAAACACTAAGAAACCAAATACTCCAATCAAAAATGGGGGACAGAGCTAAATAGAGAATTCACAAAGCAGGAATCCCTAATGGTTGAGAGACACTTGAAGAAATGCTCACCATCCTTAATCTTCAGAGAAATGCAATTCAAGATGACTCAGATTTCATCTCACATCTGTCAAAATGGCTATGATCAAATGACAGTACATGCTGGCAAAGTGAAAAGGCAAAACACACCTCCATTGCTGGTGGGAAAGCAAACTTGTAAAATCACTATAGAAATCAGTCTGATGATATCTTAGAAAACTTGAAATAGCTTTACCTCAAGACCTAGACATACAACTCCTTTTTATATATCAAAAGATGCTTCACCAAACCACAAGAACATCTCCTCAACTATGTTCATAGCAGCCTTATTTGTAATAGTTAGAAATTGGAAACAACCCAGATATCCCTCAACTGAAGAGTGTATAAAAAAGCTGTGGTACATCTACACAATGGAATACTACTCAGCCATCAGAAACAAGGAAATCATGCAATTTTCTGTCAAATGGATGGAACTAGAAAAGCTCATCCTGAGTGAGCTAACTCAGACTCAGAAGGATGCACATGGCATCTATTCACTTATAACTGGATTTTAGTCATTTAGTACAGGATAACCATCCTACAACCAACAGACTGAAAGGAACAGGAACATAGACTTTGTTACTTGTTAGTGGGACACTAGAGCTGCCATGTAGGCCTCCAGTGCAAGAGGAAGCTCTTAGCCCTCATGTGACTGCTAAACTGAAGGGGGTTGATATGTAGGGTACCCCAAACCAGAGGAGTAGGATAGGTGGGAGAAGGGGGAGAAGGTTGGAGGGTGGGACCAGGAGGGGTGGAGAGAGGAGATGTAACTTGAAGTCATAAATAAACATCAAAAAATGAAAAAGAAAAAGAATACCGCCCTAAATAAGAAGGTGAAAGAAATAAATACAAGATAACAAACATATGTGTATTCTAAATGTAAATTTTATTCTTTTTTCTATTTACTTTTTCAATTTGAAAATCACTCTATGGTTGATTATTAAATGATGAAAATAATTTGATATGTTGATAATTTTATTTGATATTCCTTCTTTAAATGGATTATTGGATTGATTTGTCATTCCTTCCACATAAGCACTTATGAGACAAGCTTAATAAGGCACAAAATAGACTACCGTTCTATCATTGTGGAACTGATACTCCAGATGAGGAAACAATACATATTTAACATAATAAAATAATTTCATGACTCATTAAATGAAGTTAATGAAACTTCAAATTAATTAATCATTGTTGTTATTTGTAAATATAAACTGTAAAATTAGGCTGGCAGAGTAGCTAGCAGCTTGGCAGAGGAGCAGGCGGCCTGGCCCGCATGTCTTAACCGGTTGCCTAACTTATCCTGGAGAAAGAGCCCCAGGACCAAGGGTGGCTTACACCACCTGTAACCTAAACTCTGTTAATTAATATAAATTGCTATATTAGGTGAGTAGAATTACCAGCAGCTTGGCAGGAGCTTCGCTTGGGCTCGAGGGGAGTCCGGCAGTCTGGAAGTCCAATGGCCTGGGACTGCTTGGACTGAGGGTCTTTTCCCCAATAATTAAATACACCAAGACCTTTTAAAGTTTTAACACTTAGCCCTTAGTTGGGAGACTCTCAATTAGCTACTGTAAATTAACCCAGATCACCTATTCCCAAACCGCCATGTGCCTGTGATTACCTTCCAGCATTCTCCAGACGTCTGTCTCCTTCTGTGACTCCTGGCAGAAAGAAGAGAGAATCTCTGTGTGTGCCCAGGGTTCCTTTTCTAATCTCTGGAAGTCCTGCCTTCCTATACTCTTTCTGCCCAACTAATTGGCCATAAGCAACTTTTATTAACCAATCAAGAGAATGCCTCAGAAGGGGCGGTAACCAGATCTCAGCATTGAATTCAACCTATCAGAAGCAATGACATTAGACCTTCCCTCAACATCTCCCCCTTTGAGTCTAACAAAAGGCTCCTTTTCTTAATAACAATAAATACAACAATAAACACAATACAGTAACAATAAAAATAAATACAATAAAAAAGTATGAAAACTAAAAGGTGTGACATACATTCTCAACATCCAGTCCATATGTATTTGACTCGTCAACTAGGACATATATTCTATTAAATATCTCTCTTGATGAATTTAAGGATATATGCCTAATTCAGCTTCCATCCTAACTTACATTATTAACTAAACCATCTTAACCTTAAAACATCCTTTTAATTCCTAGATGACTTAAGATTTACTGTGAGGCTATAACTATGTAGTCTTCAATCACATCAGAAACCTGAGAAGGATAAATATATCTGAATAGATAGGAATTGCAGAGTAAGCAACTTCCAAAACTATGAAATGACAGGCAACTGACTGCCTAGACAGTCCCCAGTTTCTACAACATTGGCGCATCAAGTTAAGTAGACTGAAAAAGTCTCAAGATAAAGACAAGTCGCTTGTAGTTTTAAATAGGTTGTCAATAAAAGGCTTCATCAAAAATGCATGCTGCTGTTTGCAAAAACTTAGGAAGCCCAAAAAATTTCTTTAGTAGATATGTGGACTTTATTCCCTAAGGTAGCATCTACTCCAAACACAGCAGCCGCTCATAAGTAAGAAAGCATGAAACATGTCTGGGATTAAAGAATACCTGGTCTTAGCATCTGCAGTTTGGAGGCTGCCCTTGGATCTTAGCAAGAATCCGTTAGAATGAGAAAGTTGAAAAGTAGAACTCAGTTGGGATTTCATGTCCAGTTCCTACCTTTCTGTGATCTGTGCTTGGGCAATGTATTGACACATTTCTTTGTCTCCTTTGTATTACATATTTCTGAATGAAAGGAAGATAAGGTGAGCAAAATCTTCTCAAATTATCCCAATTACTGTTCAGAAATCAAACCATTTACTGAAACTGTGTTTTAGATAGATTTGACAAAGTTCAGGAGGCTGAGGTAATATTCCAATTTCAATTGGAGGTCACACCAGCAATATTGGGAAACGAACCAAGAGCTTTGCACTCATGGAAGGGAAATGACCTATCACTGAACTACACACCTAGTGGTCTTCTACTCAGTTCTAACACCAGGCTTGGATAAGGTATTACCATATCCCATATGATACCACTTAAAGGCCAGTTTCTCATAAAAAAGGCTTAGAATTATCCTGGTGATAAAGGTTTCCTAAAGACTTGAAGATAATAATTTAATATTGAGTGAGTATTCATTTCTTCATCATCATGTTAGTTACTTTTATTTAAGAAAAAAAAATGTACCACAGCAATAATTGAAATACTCAGGCTTACAGCCAGGTGCAAACTTCAATGCCAGAGTTCCACTCTGCCTTTGGGCCAATTCCATTACTACTGTGAGGAAACAATACAGAAAGGGGCTTCCTGAATGTATCAATACTTGTCACACACCTAGACTTAGGCTGGCTTACATTCTCAGGAAGAGAGCACCTTTTAGCATGAAAGAAGTGCGTGCTATTTAAACTATATGTTTAACATAGAATCCTTTCATTTGAAATTTAAAACCAAAATCACTTGACTCCAATGTCAAAATGTTTTTAGTGCCATTTAAATGAAAACGTTCTTTCTCTTTCAATATTCAAGTTCCATATCCCACCCTACCTCAGTTCTGCTGAGACAGAACAGGCATATCTCTATAACAGATAATCTTATCTGGCTTCCAGTTAGGTTACTAAATAGATGTGTTACCAAGTCAGTTCTGAGAATCAAATTTAGCTCTAGAATCTAATTATATTTTCTCCTTCTGGGGAGACATATATACCTGCTAGCACTCAAATACGTTCACCCTACTTTAAAATTTGCACATTGAAGTCAGAGCAATTTATAAGCACATTTAGGGGATAATTTACCTTTGTCTTCCTTCTCTTTTAATGCTGGAAAGAAACAGGGTGAGAAACTTACATTTAAAAAAACTATAACTTTGCCCTAATTGTCTTCTATATTTGCTTTTCTCCTTTGAGAAGATTTCTTTCCCTTTGGCTTGAAAAAAATTTATATTTTTAAGAGACAGGGAAAATTGTGAACTGGTTCCACAGAATTTACTGGACTAATTAGAATTCATGGAGGAGGAAATACAGAAAGAGAATATTCAAAAACTTTCCTATCTGGAATTTTTAAAAAAGAAGAAATTTTATTTTTATGTGATTTTAAAGGCTTAATATTTCAAAAATAACTCCATATTTTTGAGGGAATGGTTGAGAATGTTAGAATTTTTTCCTTTTCTAGAGTTGAACTCAAGGCATACTCATGCTAGCCATGTATTCTATGCTGGATCTACATCTCCAGCCTAAGAAACTTTTACTTTAAATGTTCGTTATTGACACGTTCCCTCAAGGTATATTATATAAGAAAACCTTAAAACTCCAATCCACTTTGTATTATTTACATTGTTTTCAAAGTGGTTTTTATACTGTTTTTTTTAACAATACAGTCATAATGTTTATAGCTACCTTTTCAAAATGTGTTCCAAAACTGAGTTTAGAAACACCCACATATGCCACTGGGAGTTTTATCTTGGCCAAACACCAACATGCAATTTTGAAAGAATATTCCCAAAAATAAGAGTTGAGCTATGAAGCTGTAAGTATTATCCTAAAAATATGTTTTATCCCACTTGTGCTCTCAGATAATTTTGACTACAATGGTTTCAAGAAATCCAGAAAATAGGCATTTGACCCACTGTGTTCTCAGAGAAAAAGTATATATCATCTACTGCCATAATGTGTCAGTTTCAACCAAGATATGAATGCCACTGTTGCACCCTTACAGTTATTGTGGCCTGCTAGTCATCACTGTGGTTCATAGGCCTTACAGTTGGATAAGGTGACTGGTTGCACACCTCACTTGGAAGCTTGCATAGCATCTTCTTCTAGTTCTATAAAAGATAGTCAGCAGGGAAGCTTCCAGATAAAGTCTAGCTCAGATCCTCTGGGTCTTGTGAAGAAATTTCTTAGTGTAATGACCAATCAGGATTTACCTTCAAACTCTGAGAAGCAACCAAGAGCAACAGCAATATTGTCTTTATTATAGGGCATATTGCTTATATTGTTCAGAGAGTCTCTCGGACCTCCCTAACCAACAGCTCCAAAGGTTGTATTTCATTGCTGGTATGGGAGTTTTTATTAGATAGTTCTAGGGGTTAGTATTGTCATCCCAAGTGGGATAACTTCATTTGAACTATAGATGTATGTATATGATATGTGTGTGTGTGTGTGTGTGTGTACATATATAAACACAAATTTACCCTGTCTCTTATTTATTTATTTATTTGTTTGTTTGTTTATTTATTTATTTATTTGTTTGTTTGTTTATTTATTTATTTATTTGTTTATTTATATGGTGTTGTGAGCACAAGTGGGATAACTTCATTTGAACTATATATATATGTGTGTGTGTGTGTGTGTGTGTATACATATATGTATGTGTATGTATAGGCATGTGTATATGTATATTTGTATGCATATGGTTAAACATTGACTTATATGCATTATTTGCTATTTAGCTTAATGAGTAATGATTCCATATGATTTTTTTGACATTAGTGTTATGTTAGCATCTTTCCTCTCTAGTCTTCTGTATTGACTTCCCTCTAATTACCCCAATTAAAGCTCCTCTTGAGTTTTATCTATTTCCCCATTCCAGATCACTATTTGTTCCATAAATTTTAGTAACATTTGGAATTCTTGAGGCAAAATTTCCTTTTACATAACAAAAAAAGATAGCTTAAACATATGCCAGGATTGCCACCAATTTTTAAAATTTATTAATTTGGTTTATTCTGTAACTAAACAAATGTATCCACAAACAATTATAGCTTTAATAGCTGCATCTTGTTGAGATAACCTGGATGTTCATAAAAAATAACTATATTGAATTATGTTGTCCCAGAAGAATGTGAAATGGTTTTGTTTCTATGTCATCTACTTTTAGTAGTATAGTATTTTGTAATAGTGTTCAAAGAATACTTTAATTATAAAGAAATATCAATTTCTGCTACCATTTTCAGATGTTTCTAGCATTTTAACCATTCAATATTTGTGTAGACATTCATTTTCCAAAAATAATATAGATATGGAATGAGTCCCACACTTCAGAGTTGCTCTCTTGAATAGAAAGTGTTTATTCTCTTAGCTGCCTGTAGTACTGTGACAAGCTTAGTTATCTTATGTGAGAAATCGAGCAAGCCTAAATCAAAAGTATTTGAAAAAATGCATCTTTACTGAGCACATATGAGCTTTCTTACTTGTCATTATTTTCTAAATTGTACACTATGGCAAGAGTTCACTTACTTTTATATTTTATTAGGTAATATAAGTTGTTTAATGATTATTTAAAATCTACAGGTGTATGTGCATAGGTTATAGGTAAATACAATGCATTTCACATAAGGAACTTAGGTATACAGGGATTTTGCTGCCACATGTGTTGCTAGAAGTATTTTCCCAAAAGATACAAAGGGAAAACTGCATATCCAAAAGCCACAATTATCATTTCCTGGATCCTGCATGTCTTCCATGCTTGAAACTGGCCATTTGACATCTCAAGATCATGTATTTTGTGAGTAGGTGTGAGAGGATGTAAACGAATAAAGTAAGAAACAATGGCCTACCAAAAATGAAAGCAGCATTCCACGTTCCTACCTGAGAATAACTGGCAAGAAAATGCCTAGTGTTTTCCCTGGTGCTGGGAATAATGGGTAATAATGCAACCTGATACTTTATTATCCCTGCTGCTGTTCTTTAGCTTTGCGATAATGTGGCCATCTCTATTGCTGAGATTATGGGGAACATTTCCTACTTCACTGCACAGTGCTGAGCTGAGCTTTCCTCACAAGTGGAATCGGATAGGGATATGAGGTTTTTCATTGAACAATAGCACAAGAAAATCATCAGACAGACTTCTATAACAGGCCTTAGGTGATTATCTCATACACTATAATTGAAATTCCAGACAGTGAGGTCAGAAAATAAGACACTATTCCTAACAAATCACTCTCTGTCTGCACCAGATTAGCATAGCACTTTTTATGAGTATATATTTACAGTGATATGTATTTTCTGTTTTTTTCTACATTGAATTAAAGAAATTCACATTGCAATTGTAAGGTATAATCTTAAGAATGCACATAGAGACTGTATAACTATATCATCATTTATGTCTTAATAAAAGAACTCACATACATTTTCTTTTACAACAATTCTAAATGACTATGAGCTCAATAGTTAAAGGAGTTTGCCCCCAAGTCCGATGTTTAATCTCCAGAACCCACACTGTGAAAAGTGAGAACTGACTCACTCAAGTTGTCCTGACTGTAATATGCATGCTGTGTCCCACAAGTTCACACACACACACACACACACACATACACACACACACACACACACATACACACACACACACACACACACACACACACACACACACAAACTCATGTAAAATGTAGTGTTAAATAACAATTCTAACAGAAATGTCAAGGCAAGGAAATAAAGTAGCTTTAAAACTCATTGAAAGTAAAAAAATACTAATTATTTTTTATTATTAAGCTATTTATTTACTTTACATCCTCATCACAGCTTCTGATTCCTCCTCTTCTCCTGGTTCCTCCCCCCCCCCCCCATTCCCCCCCTCCCCTGTTCTCCTCAGAAAATGGGCGGCGGCCTCGCATGGATATCAACGAGCCTTGGCATATCAAGTTGTGGTAAAACTATGTGCATCTTCTGTCGAGGCTAGATAAGGCAGCCCAGTTAGTAGAAAGGGAGCCAAAAGGCAGGCAATTCAGTAAGAGACAGTCTCTGTTCAGGCTGCTAGGCACCCACATAAACACCAAAATGCACCCTGTTACATATGCGTAGAGGGCCTAGGACCATCTAATGAATGCTCTCTGATTGGCAGTTTGGTCGGTCCCAATCTCTGTGGGCCCCTATGGGAATAAGTTAGTTCATTCTGTGGGTTTTCTTGTGGTATCCTTGACTTCTCTGACTCCATAAATCCGTCCTCCCTTTTGTCTTCCACAAGATTCTCTAAGCTCTGTGGGGTCTCTGCATCTGATCCATCAGTCGTTGGCTGAAGCCTCTCTGATGACAGTTATGCTAGGCTCCTGTCTACTTGTCCTTGGTGCCAAGAAAATACTAATTTTAATTGAGCACTTTCTTTCCAATTTTATCCTTGACTAAAATGATTCATTTTCTAACATATAAAGTGTTCTTTTTTTATTAGGATGAGTAAACCTTTTAAGATAGAGGGTTGGCTAAACAGTAGTGAACTTTGTCTAGATTGGAGATCACATAAGAGAGGTATATTCTGTAGCTACCATGAAGTTTTTTTCTTGTGTAAAAGGGGGCATTGGGAATGTATATTATACCTTATAATTTTCAGAATTGTGGCCTAATTGTTCTTATTGCTTTGTATTGTAATTATTGTTATTAAAAAAAGAGCCTTTTATTGAACTATAAGGGGAAGCTGTTGGAGGGAAAAGGATATACCTTAAATTAAAAAAAAAAAGCAGATAGAATAGTGGGGGGAAGAATGTAGGAGGGAGAGATCAGAAGGGGGAGGCAGAAGGGGACTATGGTTGAGATTGAAAAAATAAATAAATGTTGAAAAAAAGAAAGAATTTTGTCAAATGGGTTATCAGCAACTAGAAAGATCATCATGTGTGTTTTTTTTCTTTCAGATTGTTTATACGGTGAATTACATTGAAGGATTTTCATATGTTGAACCGACTCTTCATTGCAACCCTACTTGACCATGGTATATGGTACTTTAGATGTATTCTTGGCTTTGATTTGTATGTATTTTATTGAGTATTTTTGCATCTATATTCATGGGGGAAATTGGTCTGAAATTCTTCCTTTGTTGGTTGTGTGTGTGTGTGTGTGTGTGTGTGTGTGGTTTATGTATCAGGGTGACTGGAATTATCTTAGAAAACTTGGAATAACACTACCTCAGGACTCAACCATACCACTCCTGGGTATGCATCCAAATGATTCCTCACCAAACCATAAGGACAGTTCCTCAACTTTGTTCATAGCAACTTTATTTGTAATAGCTAGAAAGTGGAAACAACCCAGATGCCCCTCAAATGACAAGTGGATAAAAAGCTGTGGTACATTTACACAATGGAATACTACTCAGCTATCAGAAACAAGGAAATCATGCAATTTGGTGCCAAATGGATGGAACTAGAAAAGCTCCTCCTGAGTGAGCTAACCCAGACCCAGAAAGATGCACATGTCATGTATTCACTTATAAATGGATTTTAGACATATAGTACAGGATAACTGTCCTACAACCTACAGACTGTAAGGAACAGAAACATAGACTTTGTTACCTGTTAGTGGGATACTTTGCCCTAGTGGATCTGCTATGTAGTCCCCCAGTGCAAGAGGAATCTCTTAGCCCTCATGTGTTTGCTGAACTAAAGGGGGCTGATATGTAGGGCACCCCACACCAGAGGAGTAGGATAGGTGGGAGAAAGGGAAGAGGGTTGCAGGGTGAGAGGGTGAACCTGGAAAGAGTGGAGGGAGGGGACTGTGATGGAGATGTAAACTGAAGTAATAAACAAACAGTAAAAAAAAAAAAAAAAAAAAAACAGAAAAAGAAAGAAAATAATCCTTAATAAAAAGAAAGTGGATAAAACATTCAAACTCTTTTCAAAACCTCTCAGAATTATTTGTTTTCATATGACAATTTCTCTGAATTTTGCTGGAATTCACCAATGTAGGAGATAGAGGTATGGTAGAAATAAAATGTTTTAAACTCTAATTATATTCGTAGTTGCTGAATCACTATTACTCTTTCTTTTTTAACCACTCGTTAACAATTTTGAAAATATTATTCCTACAATTTTCCAGTGGATTTAGGAAAGAATAATGGGTAAATTCTTAGGGACAGGGATGATGGATAGAGAAGAATGGGATATTTCCCCACATAATCTTTCAATTTGAAAGCAGGGTCACTTTGTGAATCAAAGCAGTGTTGATTTTTTTTGTCTGTTTGTTTTGTTTTTGTTTTTGTCTTTGTTGTTTGTTTGTGGTTTTTTAATTAAAACATATTATTGCTGCTGTTTCTTTTTCTTTTTTATGGATACTTTCTTTTACTGGAATAGATTCTTTTTAATACAATATATCCTTATTACAGTCTCCCCACTCTCTCTACTCATCCCAGTTTCTCTTCACCTCCCCTTGCCTTCTGATCCATCCCCTTTCTATATCTAATTAGACAACAACAGGCTTCTTTGATATAACAACCAACTTGACAAAATAAAATATAATAAGATGAAGCAGAAACTGTCCTATTGAAGTTGGACACAGGAACCCAACAGGAGGAAAAGAGTCCCAAGAGCAGGCACAAGAGTCAGAGACTCACTTGTTCTCACAGTCAGAGGCACATAGAAATATTAAGCTTATAGTTATAATTCATACATAAAGTAAATGGTGCAGACCCATGTAGGCCTTGTTATTGCTACTTCAGTTCCTGTGACCTTATATGTACCTTTCTTAGTTCATTCACGGGGCCTTGTTCTCCTGATGTTCTCCATCCCCTCTAGTCTTACATTCTTTCTGCCTCTTCTTCCTGGGGGATTCCCTGAGATGGAAGGACTGAAATTTGATGGATATCTCCAATATGTACTTTCCGCATAATATCTAGTTGTGGATCTCTGTATCTGTTCCTATCTTCGGTCAGAGTAAAATTATCTGATGAATACTGAATAAGCTATTGATCTATGAGTATTGCAGAATATCTATAGGAATAATTTTATTGATTTATTAAATTTATTTTTTATTTCTTCAAGTGACATCTCAATCACAATCCCCTCCCTACTCCCCCCTCCAGTCCCACCCTCCCACCCTCTTCCCCCTCAACCCCCATCGTCTTCCCTTTTTTATAAGTTTAAGGTATACCTTTTTCCTCCCAACAGCTCCCCCATTCAGTCCAACAAATAGTTCTTTCTCTTATAACAATAAATATAATACAAAACAACAGAAATAAATAGGCCAGAATTATAAGAGTTATATGGCTTAGCATACATTCCCAATGTCTAGTCCATATGTATTTGGCACCTGACTTTAACATTCTACTATCTAACCATCTCCATGTGTTTAAAGTTCTATATCTAACTCAGCTTTCATACTAACTTGCCTCACAATTTTAAAAATATCTTCTTATATCTAGAACACCCTCTTGATTCCTAAACAACTCAAAAAAATTTTTTTAGCAGTAAAGTATTCCAGATGGAATTTTATTGCCATTCAGTTCAATGTAAGTTTAGCAAAAATATGGGCTGCCCAATTGTAAGCTTATACAGCACATTTTATTAAAGAATCTTAAAATCCAACATATGTTCATTAAGGTGATGCTAGCTCCTTTAACAAATGATCCTAGTACTTACTGCATATCTTACAGTCCTATTGGGTATTCCAGATCACCAGGTGATAATAACATGGTAATGGACTAAACCTGGTTCTTCACATTATTTTTTTAATAATTCATTTTTTATTTCTTCAAGTTACATCTCTATCACAATCCCCTCCCTACTCCCCCCTCCAGTCCCACCCTTCCACCCTCCTCCCCCTCAACCCCCATCCTCTTCCCTTCTTTTTTTTTTAGTTTAAGGTATTTCTTTTTCCCCCCCAACAACTCTCCCTTTCAGTCCAAAAATGGTTCTTTTTCTTATAACTATAAATACAATACAAAACAACAGAAATAAATAGGCCACAATTATAAGAGTTATATGGCTTAGCATACATTCCCAATGTCCAGTCCATATGTATTTGGCACCTGACTTTAACATTCTACTATCTAACCATCTCCATGTGTTTAAAGTTCTATATCTAACTCAGCTTTCATACTAACTTGCCTCACAATTTTAAAAATATCTTCTTAGATCCAGAACACCCTCTTGATTCCTAAACAACTCAAAATTTAACTATGAGACTCTAGCTATCTGTTCTTCAACCACCTCAGAGACCTGAGAGGGATAAATATATATGATTATATAGGAAGTGCAGGGCACGCAGTTTCCAAAACTAAGAAATGACATACCAGTGGCTGCCTGGACAGTTCCCATTTTCTCTCCATACATTACAGCATCAATCTTCAGCCGTTTGGCCCAGTTTCTCTGACAGACATTGATTGTAGAGCCGGAATTATGAAGGACTTGCCTACCCTGTCTTGGCAGAGCTAGGCTGTCAACTTACCTGCTTCCAGGTTTTGTCCTTTTTGGACAACATTCTATCTACAGTTGAAGCAAGGGTTTTTTTTCTTGCCAAGAGATAGGCTTGCCACTAATTCAACCATCTCCCACTGGCTTTACCCTAAGTCTCTGGGCTACCTAATCTCTGGTTCTTGATTACCCAAGTAAGGATGGGTATGGGTTCTTCTTTTAGAGTGGGCCTTAAATCAAATCAGACATTGATTGGATACTTCCACAAGTTTTGTGCTGCCATTGTTCTAGGATATTTTTTAGGCAAGATAGTTTGTGGGTAAAAAGTTTGTGGCTGTGCTAGTGTCCACATTTCTCTTTTTGTAGCCTGAAGAGAACATTCCCACATCAGAGACACTGGAACATAGGGGCAAGGGCTCCATGTAACCACCAGCTCGACTTCTTCATATTCAGGGTCTGTGGAGCATGAGTTATGTGGGTGTTGTCCTTCACAATGAGACAGCACTGTCAGTTTGTGGAGAGCAACCTTTTGTCTTTTAAACATCCTGGATTGTTTGATATTTCTAGGGGACCTCTTGGCCAGAAACTCAATTGAATGCAACCTTGTCCTACCACTAGAAGCCTTGCCTGGCTACAAGAGTTGTTCAGTTCAGACTCCATATCCCCTATTTCTAGGAATCCTCATTAGGATCACCTTAATAGATTCTAGGAAGTTTCCACTACAATAGGTTTACACAGTAGCCTTAAATGCCCCACCCCGAAAATCCAGGCATCTAGCCCTGTACTATCTCCTTCCATCTCCTCTTTCCCCTATTTGATAACCAAGCTACAATCTGTAAAACCAGAGGTGTTCCATAAGTAAGAAGGAGTCTGACGTATGCATGGATCTCCCTAGGTGGGAGAAATAGAACAGATTTTATTTGTGGATTTGAGGCAGGTAGGGGCAGGATAGTATTGGTGGAGGGTGTTAAGCAGGGAGAGATAGCTGGAATTGGGGAGGGCATTTTGCAGTGATGTAGAAACCTAGAGATGTTTTCCTGAAATCTGTGAAGGTGATCCTAATGACCACCTGAGAAAATTCTTTTTTAACATTTTTTTATTTATTCAAGTTACATCTCAATCACAATCCCCTTCCTCCTCCCTCTCCTGCTCCCACCCTCCTACCCTCTTCCCCCTCACCCTATCTACTTTTTTAAAAATTTAAGGTATATCTTTTCCCCCCAACAGCTCCCCCTTTCAGTTCAATAAAAGGCTCTTTTTATAACAATAAATACAATATAAAACAATAAGAATAATTAGGCTGCAATTATGAAAATTATAAGGTATAACATACATTCCCAATGTCCAGTCCATATATTTGGCAACTGGTATTAATATTCTATTATCTATCTATCTCGATGGGTTTAAAGTTTTATACCTAACTCAGTTTCCATCCTAACTTGCATTACCAACTTAAAAACATCTTCTTAGACCTAGAACATCCTTTTAATTCCTAAACAACTTAAAACTTAAATGTGAGATTATAACTACCTAGTATTCAAACACATCAGAGACCTGAGAAGGATAAATATATCTGAATAAACAGGAAGTGCAAAGGCAGCAGCTTCCAAAACTAAAACTCTGAAAATTCTTAATGATGCTTTTCACTTTTGAAAAGAAATAAAAACAGTAATCAATAAGAGTGACACAATTAAAAAGTGAAAATTATCAGGAAAAAAAAAACAGAATTAACAGAAGGAAAACAGAAAAAAAATAGAACCTGGAGATGTATTATCTCTGTGATGTCTCTCTGTGGTGAAGTTGACTTTTTTCCTCCACTGCATGTTGATTTTGGCCCTCCACCTCTTGTTCCAATTCCCTCTACTCCTTATCTCTCTCCATCAAGTGCAGTTCCTGATACAAAATAGATTTTTTTTCACTGCTTTGTATCCTCTCTTACTGAGGTTATTAAGGAAGATTCTTAGCTAAGGAGAAGCCTATTATAGTCCTAGATTTAAAGGATGATTTCCATACCATCCCTTTGCATTCTAAAAATTGTAAAAGATTTGCTTTCCTCTTAACTTATCTGGACATATATGAACAGATATCACTGGAAAGTTTTGCCTCAAGAAATGACAAATAGCCCAACTTTGAGTCAAAAAATTGTTGCTACTGTTTTAAATAGAATTAGAGAGCTGTTTCCTCTTGGTTTTATTTATTCTTTATGTGGATGATTTTCTGTTCTCTGCTGAAAATAATAGAATTCTGGGATATTTGTTTGTTGAAATAAAAAATGTATTAACCCACTGTGCATTGGTTGTAGCTCCTGAAAAAATCCAAATGCACTATTCCAATCTTAAAGTTGATAAAGCATTCAGCAATCATTCCTTAAAGGGTAGAAATTAGGGAGAACACCTTAAAAACTAAATAATTTTCAAAAACTGCCATGAGACATAAATTAAACCAATTACTATCCCCACAAGTGCAACCTTTAGTTGATGTCCTCAAAGGCAATCCTGATCCTTCTAGAGAATGGACTGAACCTGAACACATAGTGCTATAGTAGATGGATAATATGCTTAGAATCTCTTAGCTTCAACATATTTCAAAACTCTCTGCTGTCTCTGCATTGTGAGTTATCCCTTTTCCCAACACCTCATAGGATTTCTCTGGAATGAGGTGCCAGTAGAATGAACACATTTTTCTATCAGCTCAAAAATAATTATCATTGCCATATTGGCTTATGATTGCTAAATTGATAATTCTAGGTAGGTCTTGTACAAAGTAATTGTTTGGACATGAGCCAAAAGAAATATATTCCCTATGATGAAAAATAATTGGAATTTTTGATAAATACTTTGGATGAGTTAGCAATTACTTTTGCTGTATATCCCTTTTAAGTTGATAATAATTTTCTTTCTTACTGACTTTGCCTTAAAACATTCTAATTTATTTCTTAAGAGCAATAGACATCAGCAGAGATCTTCTGCAAAGTAGTATTTGTAGATGCTACAAAATATAGTGCAGTTTCGAAAGAGACATCACTGATTTTTACTCACCCTTGTAAACAAATGTACAACATATGGAATTATACATGATTTACATAATCTTGCAACACTAACCTCAACTCTAAACTTACCTATTCTGATTCAAATAGACAATGCTGGCAGGGAAGTGTCTATAAACAGCATGAATCACTTTATTAGGCACCTCTATTCATGATTTATTACTATTTAGTCAACAGGCTTGCACACATGGAAAATCCAGTTTATTTTGGCCATATTACATCATATTCTAATCTTCCAGGGCTGTTTTGTCTGAAGGAAATGCAAAGATCAATTCATCTTAACACTGCCCTACTTCCTAGGAGCTAACAACATATAGGAAACATGAGAATATCATGCACACTTTCATCAATATGCTTCAGCATTGAAATACTGGTTTTCACTAACTAAGGAGAAGGCTCACTTGATATTAAGGAGTGCCATTCTGATGTAGTCATATCAAACAGAGAGCAGTGAAAGCCATGAAACCAGCACAACTGCTTGACTAAGGCCCAGCAAACCTGAGCCACATGATGCAATCATTGTTGTGCTGTCTTTCAAATTTGGCCTTGATCTCCACATGCAGCCTGCAAGCCTGTAGGTTGTGATTCAAATAAAGATGCCAGAGATTTCCTTATGAGGCTCCTCCTCCCATATACTCTTGGAATATCTGCTCCTGTACTTATTCAGGAACAAGATACTCAGAAAAAGTCAACTTAAAAAGGTAAACAAGATGCAATGGGCTAGAGAAGTGTGCAGCAGATTGAATTAAAAGGCTCTTTCTAGTATATGCTCAGGCAACTGCATGGCATCTAACATTGTGGGCTGCATATGGTATGTCCCTCAAGGAAAACATACAGCAACAAAGTCAGATGGTTGGAGTCATTTCTGCCCTACACAAGGGCTTATATTGATGGACAAAGAATGATGTGGATAAATGGTGAAATAATGAAGTACCAAGACCCACCCCCCCCCCTTAGGAAAGTTAGCTAGGACAGGGACACTGTGGTGTTGTATAACTGAGGGACAAAGGAATATCAAGATTACACATATAAATAAATTCTACAAATATATAAAATGTGAACATTGTATTATCTCAGAAATTGAACAATAATTACAGCAACTTTGGCCTGAAGATTTTTCTTAGGCCTAGTAACAATTAGCACTCTGACCTTTAAATGTTGATAATACACTTCTCAGGACAGGGAAATTTGCCCAGGCTGCCTTGAAGATTTTGTTTTTCTGTCTAGTGCCCTTGAACTCACAAGATTCTTAAAAGTTAGTTTACAGTGTTGATGAGAGAAAATGATTGTAAAAGATAACTATGTTCTGTTGTGGTTTATCAATGATGACTAAACTTATGACCAAGAGGAAATTAAAACATGTGACTGGAGATAAAAATGATATGATCTATGTTTTAGAACAGCATGAATTTATCCCTGCCTACTGAGTTCTGTATAAAGAAAGAAGCATTCTGACTGCCAGTCAGTCAGGCTTCAAGATCTCCCGGACCACTATGCCTGGCTCACTCCTCCCTTGCCAACTCCTTACTCCTCTGTGGGACCTTTACATTGCAGAGTTGGGCCCCTGGTGCAATTAATTCATAAAATTTGATATAATGCCCTTTCTATTTCATGCTATAACTCCTGGAGGATGATTGCCAAATCCTATCGGCTCATGGATGTTATTCATCTCCCCAGTTTGGGGAAGTTAATATATGTTCTTGTCATTGTGGACACCTATGCATTGCTCATTTTCACTATTCCCCTATCAGGAAAAATAGTTAAAGATGTTATCACCTTATTTTATCCAGATATTTTGCTGTTTGGGGCCCCTGTAAAATATTAAAAACTGATAATGGCCCAGCATATACTATCAAGCCTTTTCAGGAATTTTGCAACAGTATGTGGTAACTGACATCAGGGGCACTTGTTATAAGACAAGGGTCAAGGTTTTGTGGAAATAACTAATGGACAACTTAAATACTATTTTAAAATAAAGGAGGGGGAGAGGGGAAATATAGCTACTCCTAATAATATTTACCTTCCATTTTATATACTTCAAATTTATAAAATATGGACAAGGAAGCCTCACTGATGTAGAACCTCTTTGGGCCCCTCTAAAAAGTTGAGGATCATAGTCCTTTGAGGGATGTCATGTCAGGCCTATAGAATAGCTGGAATTCAGTAATACACTGAAGCCCAGGCTATGCTTGTGTTTCTTCCCCAGGTGGTGAAAAGCCAGTGTGGATAACTGAAAGACTAACTCTACCTATGGAAGATGAATTGCAAAGCATCTCTAGAGGATATACCTGAAGCAAAGGAAGGGAATGGGATGATGGTGTCATTGAATCAAGAAGAATAGAGTCCTTCTACCAACAATGACTCAGATGAAGAAAATAGTGATTGAGGGAAAAGAATTGGTGAACACTCAAGTGAAGGGTGTGCCTGCAGAATTGCTGTCCTTTGCTATGTTGTCTCTGTTGAATGCATGTGTTACTGATGAGACTTATTGGACTTATGTGCCTGATCCTCCTGTGCTTGACTTTGCTAACTGGAAAGAGAATAACATTCCAGTTTGTGTTAATGCCTACATATCCTGCAAACTTCATTATATCCTGGCAACTTCAATTGTATTCTTCCCAGCAACCACTATTGTATTATTTCTGATAAGGGTATGAAAAAAATCTGATTACTTGCAATAAACTTGTCTCAGTCTCAGTCTTGCTGAGACCCCTCTAACCAGGGCCTGGTTTTTATTTCCACTGATTATATTAGATCTTGGCCCATTAAGTAAGCACTGGTGCTTATATAACTTAACGTCTAGATTTTAATGTGGGTTGTGCAAACTGTTCATATGTCATTTTATAATTGGAATAAAAAAACAGAACATTTCAAGGGACTTTTGAGTACATATAACAAATCAAGAAGGAAAGACAGTTGCAGATATTCCATATTACATTTTGCCCATGAGTACTCTTTCATTTCTGTCTTCCTATCCATCTATCTTATCTATCTGTCCTATCTATCCATCTATCTATCTATCTATCTATCTATCTATCTATCTTTCTATCTATCATCTATCATCTATGTAGTGAGAATTTTGGAATTTTGTTTTCTTTAAAAACACAGAAATACTATAAGAATATGATTTCATTTTGATTCCAAATATGAAGATATGGGACTGTTTCAAGCAGTTGACTAGGATTTTCTTCTTGTTCTAACAGAGGCATGGTTTGTCCAGATGCAGATAGTGATTGTGCAAGACATTAAAAATTCTGGGAACTTTTCAGAGAATTTATAAATGCTACAGCCCCAATAGGTGGGTTGTTATTTGATTGCTGGTTCTGTCAGTTGCTGTTGGTCACAGTTTGTTAAGAGGTCATGCACAAAGAAGAAACAAGAAAATAAATTATAAAGAAGGGCTACCAAATTTTTAAAATTAATTTTGCATCCAGCTACCTTGCTGAAGTTGTTTATCAGTTGAGGAGGTACTCTGGTGGAATTTTGGGGGTAACTTATGTATACTATCATATCATCTGTGAATAGGGATACTTTGACTTCTTCCTTTATGATTTGTATCCCCTTGATCTCCTTTAGTTGACTTACTGCTTTAGCAAGAACTTCAAGTACTATGTTGAAGAGATATGGGGAGAGTGGGCATCATTGCCTTGTCCCTGATTTTAGGGGAAATGCTTTAAATTCCTCTCCATTTAATTTGATGTTGGCTATTGTCTTACTGTATACTGCCTTATCCTTTATTATTTCTAGGTGTGGTCCTTGTATGCCTGCTCTCTCCAGGACTTTTAGCATGAAGGGGTATTGGATTTTTTCAAATGCTTTTTCAGCATCTAGTGAGATGATCATGTGGTTTTTCTTTTCTTTAAACCTGTTTATATGGTGGAGTACATTGATGGATTTTCATATGTTGTACCACCCATGCGTTCCTGGGATTCAGCCTTCTTGATTATGGTGTATCATACTTTTGATGTGTTCTTAGATTTGGTTTGCAAGTATTTTATTGAGTATTTTCCAGTCTATGTTCATGAGGGAAATTGGGCTGAAATTCTCTTTCTTTGTTGGGTCTTTGTGTGGTTTAGGTGTCAGGGTGACTGTGGCCTCATAGAATTAGTGTGTCAGTGTTCCTTCTGTTTCTACTTTGTGGAAGAGTTTGAAGAGTATTGGTATTATTTATTCTTTAAAGGTCTGGCTGGTAGAATTCTGAGCTGAACCTATCTGGCCCTGGACTTTCTTTGGTTGGTAAACTTTTAATGACTGCTTGTATTTCCTTAGAGGTTATAGGACAGTTTAATTTGTTAACTAGAAGAATGCAAATAGGCCTATGTTTATCAATTTGCACAAAACTTAAGCCCAAGTGTATCAAAGACCTTAACATAAAAAGATAAATGGGCCAAGAAAGAAAACAGGGAAACAACACCCTTCACAATAGCCACAAACAATATAAAATACCTGGGGGTAACTCTTACCAAGCAAGTGAAATACTTGTACAACAAGAACTCCAAGTCTTGAAGAAGACATCAGAAGATGGAAAGATCTCCCTTGCTCATGGAGAGGTAGGATCAACCTAATAAAAATGGTCATCCTACCAAAAACAATACACAGATTCAATGTAATTCCTATCAAAATACCAACAAAATTCTTTACAGACCTTGAAAAAACAATTTTCAACTTCATATGGAATAACAAAAAAAACAAAAACAGAATAGCTAAATCATTCTTGTATAATAAAAAATCTTCTGGAGGTGTCACCATCCAAGATTTCAAGCTATACTACAGAGCAATAGTAATAAAAAGAGCATGGTACTGCTCTAGAAACAGATCAGTTGGTCAATGGAATCGAATTGAAGACCCAGAAAAGCCCACACATATATGGTCTGTAACTGAATATTTTAAAATTTTTCTATACTTATTTATTAATAACTATATTCACTTATAACAAATACACTTACTTAACTACTATTCCTATAAATTCCCACAATCCCTATGAATGCCTACAACCCCTAAGACCTAACCACTAAACCTATTTATAACTATTACAACTATTTTCATAACCTTTTAGAAGGATACATTCTCTGGGGCAGGTCCTCAGTCATCAGGAACACAGTCTCTGGGGTAGACCCTTTAATGCACTTAGCAGTCTTTCTTCTGGAATGTTTCAGACGTAGATTTGTCAGGGTAAATTGGCTATAGCAGTCTCACCTTAAATAAGGTTTGAGGCTTTCTTCTCTCTGGGAGACTTCAGCCATCTGTAGGCCAACTTATTTCCTTCATATCAGCAACTCTGCCACTCTGCCTCAGTCCTTAAAGCTGGCCACAGTTTCATTTAGGCCACTGTTCAGACATGTCAAACCCCTCTAGGCAAAAGTTGAGCCACAGGGTTTAGTCCTTGGCCTTTCGCTGCTCTTCCTGAGGCTTTCTTTGCTCACCAGCTTCTTTCTGCCTCAGGGATGGCCATCAATTCACCAGCACTTTCCCCATCAGGAATCCCTAGCATCGGAGCTGTCTAGCATGGGGCGCCCTTTGGCTCCATACACTTGTTCTTCAATAGGATCTCTCCTTGTTCCACCTGTTTCAGCTTATATTGGGCTCTGCCCACTTAGCAGCTGAAAACAATGCCAGGCCAAATACTTTGTTTCTAGTCCATTAAGTCTTTCCTTAAGGCTTCAACCTTGTTTTCCAGTCCATTAGGTCTCCTGAATTTTTCCTGTTTTCACCTGACTTCATCCTTGTTTTTCCACAAGTTGATAAGCTAATTGCTCACAGCCAAGTTGATCTTCATGCCCCGAATTGAGAGACTATATCAGAAAACCCTAGATATTTTCTAAATCTAATTTAATTAATCTAACTCCCTACAATGGTCACTTAATTTTTGACAAAGAAGCAAAAACTGTACAATGGAAAAAAGACAACATCTTCAACAATGGTGCTGGTCTAACCTGATGTCCACATGTATAAGAATGTAAATAGACCTTGCACAAAACTTAAGTCAAATGGATCAAAGACCTTAACATAAAATTGGACACACTAAATCTAATAGAAGAGAAAGTGGGGAAAAACCTTGAACTCATTGGCACAGGTAACAACTTCCTGAACAGAATACCAATAGCTCAGGCTCTAAGACCAATGATCAGTAAATGGGACATTATGGAACTGAAAAGCTTCTGTAAGGCAAAGGACACTGTCACTAGAACAAACTGGCCATCTACAGATTGGGAAAAGATATTTACTAACCCCACATCTGACAGAGGGTTAATATCCAAAATTTATAAAGAACTCAAGAAGTTAAGCACCAAGAAACCAAATAACCCAATCAAAAAATGGGGTACAGAGCTAAAGAGAGAATTCACAAAAGGGGAACCTCTAATGGCTGAGAGACACTTGAATAAATGCTCAACATCCTTAATCATCAGAGAAATACAATTCAATATGACTCTGAAATTCAATCTTACACTTTTCAGAATGGCTAAGATCAAAATCTCAAATGGCAGCACATGCTGGTGAGGTTGTAAAAAAAGGGGAACATTCCTCCATTGCTGGTGGGAGTGCAAACTTGTCAACCACTATGGAAATCAGTCTGGCAATATCTTAGAACACTTGAAATAGCTCTACCTCCTGGTCATATATCCAGAAGATTCCTCACCAAAACACAAGGACATCTCCTCAGATATGTTCATAGCAGCTTTATTTGTAATAGCCAGAAACTGGGAACAACCCAGATGTCTCTCAACCAAAGAAAGGATAAAAATGTATATTACATTTGCACAATGGAATACTACTCAGCTATCAGAAACAAGGAACTCATCCAATTTCCTGCCATATGGGTGGAACTAGAAAAGCTCATCCTGAGTGAGCTAACCCAGACCTATAAATATGCACATGGTGTGTATCCACTTATGACTGGATTTTTACCATGTAGTACAGGATAACTATCCTACAACCAACAGACTGAAAGGAACAGGAACATAGACTTTGTTACTTGTTAGTGAGATACTTTGCCTTAGAGGAGCTGCCATGTAGGCTCCCAGTATAAGAGGAAGTTCTTAGCCCTCATATGACTGCTGAACTGAGGGTGCTGATATGTAGGGCAACCCATACTGGAAGAGTAGGATAGGTAGGAGAAGGGGGAGAGGGTGGGAGCTTGAGAGTGTGGGTCCCAGGTGGGGTGGAGAGAGGTGATTGTGATGGAGATGTAAAGTGAAGTAATAAATAAACAGTAAAAAGGAAGAAGAAATTAGATATCTTGACAGTGAAGATTACACTTGCCCCAAAGAGCTTGATACCCCAAATCAGCAGGATGTATTCTAACTATAACATCTCCCTTTTTCTGACTCATGTCTTTATTTAGGGATTTCTTTCCTCTCTTCTCTATCATTTTTCTTTCTTATCAATTATTAGGGGGTTAAAAATAATGAAGAAACGGGGTGGAGAAGGGTGGAAGAAAGAAGACCCCCCCAAAATAGTAAAATTCCATTTACAAATATATTTATCTGTCTGTCTGTCTATCATCTGTCTATATATCTACAATCTGTGTTGATTATCTATCATCTATTTATCTATCATCTACCTATTTATCTATCATATATTTATATATCATCTATCTACTTATTTTCCCACCTCTGCACAAACATTAAATTGTAATATCATTTTATCATATGAAAATTCTGATTCTAATTTAAAGAAGTGGAACTGAATGATCCTACTACAATGTGAGTATAGTATAAAGTTTCATTTTACAGATGGGTACGTGGAAAGTGTATTCATTTTGGAAATTTTCATAAAGGACATAACTTTCTTTTTTCCCACCATAATATTTTTATTAATTTGGGGGAATTTTGTACTATGCACCTTGATCACACTCACTTTCTTTTCTTCCCAGATCCCTTGAGTCATCCACCCAAACAAAAAACAAATAAACACCAAGTCCAATTTGTGTTACCCAACTCATATACTCAAACTCCCGGTGTCCAGTCCCTTAAAGCAAACTTAGTCCTTCTCCAGCCTCTGCCAGAAGCTATGAACTGTGAAGAGCTACAATTCAGCATCTTTATTTATCACAGTTTTTTAAAGGACTCTCTTCAGTAGCTTCCTGTCTTTACTATTTGTTTGTGGTGCATGTGACACAGAAACTTTCAATATCTCTCATTCTCAGTTTTTTAAAAAATGTATTCTTTCATAATAAATAATATCCTTTCATAATAGATAATGTATTTTTATTAAAATTTTATTATGTATAATGCAGTTTGATCATATGTTCCTTTTATCTTTTCTTATCTTTTTATACTTGCATTGAACCCCTTCTGCCCATATACTTCTGCTTTCATATCTTTTTTTTTTTTTTTTTGGTGACCTACTGCATCTAACTGTTGGCAGTTGCATGAGCATAGAGGAGGTGTTATTTCTTGGAATAAGGGCAAGTCACCAGTGGCTACAGCAGTGAGGAATAGACCACAGCCTCCTAGCAACCATTGATTACCAACAGTGCCTCATGAAGGGTTGGTGCCTTGTGAACCCTTCTTCCATCCACGATGGAATATTGATGGGCTCTAGTTTTCATAGGTCTTGGTACAGGTGACTATAAGTTGCTTTGTGTATATGGGTGCAATAGCCATGTTATGTGAAAATAACAGTATTCCACAGCAGTCCTTTATCTCCTCTGGCTCTTACATTGTTTTCACATGCTTTTATACAATGTCCCTGAGCCTTGGCAGGAATGACATAGGTGTCACAATTAGGGATGAGTACTCCACAGTCATTTATTCTCATCACTTTGACCTATTATGAGTGCTTGCATTCATTGTTGCCCACTGAAAATAGAATATCTATTGGCAAGCTAAGAGCAGTGCTAATTTATTGGTAAAAACAGATATTTAGAAGGCAGTGTGAAATATGTTCATTTGCAAAATATCAATCGTAGATTCCCCTTAGTCCTTATACACACACCATGCCATAAGTTTTTGACCAGATTTACTGTATTAGGCATTCATCCTGTGAAATCAAATCCAATAAGAAAATTGTTGGCTACCCCTGTAATAGTTGTATCACTAGTATACTAGTGGGTACATCATGCCTAGCAGGTTGCAATTGCAGCATGCAGAGTCCACAGCTAGTTAGAATATTGATGTCTGTTCTCTCCTAGCAGCCTACATAGCACCTGCTAACTCTATGAGAGCTGGCTAGTAGGGAAACAGCTTCTAGCTCAATCCAAGCTTAATTTCCAAATCTCTGAAATAATGTTAACTTGATCATAGTGAAAGAACATTTTGATGAATTTCTGTATTTGGTTTGCAAGTGTTTTGTTGAGAACTTTTATATCTATAGTTATCAGGAAGACTGGCTTATCCTTGATTGTTGTGTTGATCTGGCTTTAGCATCAGGGTAATGCTGACTTCACAAAAACAGTTTGACAGTGCTCCTTCTTTTCCTATAGATGTGCTAGCTTGAGAAGCTTGCATGGTAAACTAGCTTTATAGCATCTTAGAGAGGAAGAGGGAAGAATCATTCCTTTTTTCTAATCCCAATAATTTCCCAGGAATCACTGTCTCTTCTGATGGTCATTTCCTTCCATCACAATATTTTTTATGGTTGTAGACTCATCAATCTGTAACTATCTGTAGAGCTACTTACAGCATAGGGACATAAGAAATCTCTTAAATCTCATTATGAAGTCCTAGATCATTTGGTAGAAATTCCTTTTTTAAATTTTTTGTCTGACCATCTTGGAAAAGGATAATTAATTGAAGTTCATATTATGATTTTAATAAAATTTGATTATATGTTACTTCTCATTGAATATTTTGGAAATTTTTAAGGGTTTAATTTCTTTTTTTTTCTTTTGTTAGATATCATTATTGGTATTCATTTTCTTTGTCCTGGTTTCAGCTAAAGAAAATGCACAGTACTGGAAATGTTTACTTTAACAACAATACAAACACATCTTCTGTTATCTAGTCTCTATTGTCTTGTAGAGGAAATATTAACGCAAGCTGATTCTTGCATTCAATCAGGAATTTAGAAGTTGAATAATTTATCAGCTCTTACACATGAAAATTTTCACTACAGCTACAGGGTATACCTATCTTACACGATCACTAATCTAGATTTAAGTTTTGCCACTGTTCAGTCTACCCTGCATCTAACATCTTTATTTATCCATTGAAAATAGAATACTTTATATATTAAAAGATGAGTTATATACTAAAGCATGCTATATAAAGATGTCAGAAGTGGGAAAAACTAAGATATCTATAAATACAATGGCTCAATCAACAAATACCATACTCAAGAAAAGACAAGTTAATGTGGACACATATAGAGTATATAAAGAAATGGACATGTTTTTCTTTTATGAAACAATTTTAAAAGTCAAATCTTGAGACTCTTAAGAAAGATGATGCAGCTTTTATGGTTGCTGTGGTTCACAACATTTCCAAGTTAGTGAAAATAAGGTAAGGTATATGCATGACTAAGGGTCTGAAAAGTGTAAATGTTGCTTCTACTCACATTTCTTGGTGGAACTCAGTCTTACAACTACAATTAGCTAGAGAGAACTAAGGAGAGAAAGACATGGGTAGAGAGGAATAAGGACAGAGGAAGTGAGGGAAAATAGAAGGAAGGGAGCAAAGAGAAAAGAAGAAAAGAACACAAGAGAAATGATAGAATACTAAACAAATCACTCTGATGAATTAGCTAAGGAGCCAGTAATAACTCTGAAAACACAATATTTAAAAGAATGTATATCACAAAAAGTGAACTCCATATAATATCTGTAGAAATGTTGACTTTCAGTGGTCTTTTTAAAAATATTTATTTATTTATTACTTCTGACTACATCTCCATCACAATGTCCTATTTCCACCCCACCCAGTCCCACCCTCCCACCCTCTACCCCCTATCCCTTCCATCCCACTCCTCTGGAGGGAGTGTCCCTACATAACAGTCCCCAACCCAAGTTCAACAGTCATATGAGGGCCAAGAGCCTCCTCATACACTGGGGGCCTACAAGGCAGCACCACTAGGAAAAAGTGTCTCATTGACAGGAAAAAAATGTCTATGTCCATGTTCCCTTTGGTGCATTGGTTGTAGTATAGATATCATGTACTATATAGCTAAAATCCGACTATAAGTGAATAGATGTCATGTACACCCTTCTGAGTTTGGGTTAGCTCACTCAGGATGAGCTTCTCTAGTTCCATCCATTTGGCAGCAAATTGCATGATTTTGTTGTTTCTGATAGCTGAGTAGTATTCCATTGTATAGATGTACCACAGTTTTTTAATCCATTCCTCAGTTGAGGGACATCTGGGTTGTTTCTAGTTTCTAGCTATTACAAATAAGGCTGCTATGAACATAGATGAGGAAACTTTCTTGTGATTTGGTGAGGAATTATTTGGATGTATACCCAGAAGCGGTATGGCTGGCTCCTGAGGCAGAGCTATTCCAAGTTTTCTAAGATATCACCAGACTGACCTCCATGGTGGTTGCACAAGCCTGCACTCCCACCAACAATGGAGGAGGGTTCCTCTTTCTCCACACCCTCGCCAGCACGTGCTGATATTTGAGCTCTTTATCTTAGCCATTCTGACAGGTGTGAGATGGAATCTCAGAGTAGTCTTGAGTTGCATTTCTCTGATGATTAAGGATGCTGAGCATTTCTTCAAGTGTCTCAGCCTTTAGGAATTCCTCCTTCATGAATTTTCTGTATAGCTCTGTCCCCCATTTTTGATTGGATTATTTGGTTTCTTGGCATTTAATTTCTTGAGTTCTTTATAAATTTTGGATATTAGCCCTCTGTCAGATATGGGGTTGGTGAAGATTTTTACCCAATCTGTAGACTGCCATTTTGTTTGAATGACAGTGTCTTTCTTCAAGTGGCCTAAAATATAGCTCCTCTCATGTTATTTTAAAAGTCATTTTGCTACCTTTATATCACAAGACAGAGTCTAATTTCCTGTCTTGTATATCAACTATTGGATCAATAGAACGTGACAAAAGTGGTACTCAATGGCTGCTGGGATGAGGTCCTAAGAAGCTGTACAACTTTCAATTTCCTGACATAGTCATTCCTGTGACCCATTATCAGGAACTAAGCCACCCTGCAGAGTAAGCTGACAAACAAGAGAGGATACATGCAGTTTCTTCATTCAGCAGCCCACCTGGGCTCCCAGTGTGCAGCCAGCATCAATGAGCAGCATACTTAGTTACCCTCTCAACATGCAGCCTAGTCTGACAACCACTTGACAATTTTTTCTTTTTTTAAATATTTATTTATTACTTCAGGTCACATCTCCATCACAGTGTTCTCTTTCCACACCCGCCAGTCCCGCCCTCCCACCCTCAACCCCCATCCCTTCCATCCTACTCCTCTGGAGTGGAGTGTCCCTCCATAACTGTCCCCCGCCCCAATTCAGTAGTCATATGAGGGCCAAGAGCCTCCTCATACACTGGGGGGCCTACAAGGCAGCAGCACTAGGGCAAAGTGTCTCATTGACAGGAAAAAAAGTCTATGTTCATGTTTCTTTTGGTGCATCAATTGTAGTATAGTTATCCTGTACTAGATGGCTAAAATCCAATTATAGGTGAATAGATGCATGAGCATCCTTCTGAGTCTGGGTTAGCTATCTCAGAATGAGCTTCTCTAGTTCCATCCATTTGATTGCCAATTGTATGATTTCGTTGTTTCTGATAGCTGAGTAGTATTCCATTGTGTAGATGTAACACAGTTTTTCAATCCAAGGCCTGAGACACAAAATCTATTAGAAGAGAAAGTGGGGAAAACCCTTGAACTCATCGGCACAGGTGACAACTTCCTGAACAGAACACCAACAGCTTAGAATTTAAGACCAACAATCAATAAATGGGACCTCATGAAACTGAAAAGCTCCTCTAAGGCAAAAGACACTGTCAATCAAACAAAACGGCAGCCTACAGATTTGGAAAATAATCTTCACTAACCCCACATCTGACAGAGGGCTAATATCTAAAATTTACAAAGAACTCAAGAAATTAAATGCAAAAAACGAAATAATCCAATCAAAAAATGGGGAACACAGCTAAACAGAGAATTAACAAAGGAGGAATCTCTAAGGGCTGAGAGACACTTGAAGAAATGCTCAGCATCCTTAATCATCAGAGAAATGCAACTCAAGACTACCCTGAGACTCCATCTCACACCTGAGAAATGGCTAAGATCAAAAGCTCAAATGACAGCACATGCTGGGGAGGTTGTGGAGAAAGGGGAACAATCCTCCATTGTTGGTGGGAGTGCAGGCTTGTGCAACCACAATGGAAGTCAGTCTGGTGATATCTTAGAAAACTTGGAATAGCTCAGTCTCAGGACCCAGCCATACCAATTCTGGGTATACATCCAAATGATTCCTCATCAAACCACAAGGACGTTTCCTCATCTATATTCATAGCAGCCTTATTTGTAATAGCTAGAAACTGGAAACAACCCAAATGTCCCTCAACTGAAGATATAGTTGCTGCAGTAGAGAGTTAAGCTCTACAGGGAAAACAGTCCTAACAAACTTGAGGGTTAGTAATGTTGAGAGATACACTAAAAAATATCAGTGTCATCAAGATTTAAGATGACACATTTCTGTGATGTGTTATATCACAAAAAGAATGAGAAAAATAAGCCTCACTTCTCTACCAATGCATACACTTTTCAACAATCCAAAGCGAGTAAAATGTGTCTAAAAATACAGTCTGTTAATATTAAAACTGACTAATACAAAAAGTCACTTTTTTTTATAGAGATGCCATTACAAAGCTATTATAGAATGGCTGCACCTAAAATCTGGATTTAGTAGTCCATTAATCTTTTTTAACACTAAGACTAAATGTTGACAATATAACTATAACAGGTAACAATTTTATTCCAGGATGTCATATGATAATTTGGCTTCTAAAAGTGCCAGAGGGTCACAGGTAACAGGAAGCTTATTGGACGTTTTTTTCTTCTTTTTCACACAATTATGACAATTCCGTTATCATATGTCATCTTCACATGCCAGGAATTTGCCGCAGCCCATAGCAGGCAAAGTTAAATGCTGAATGATTTATCCTTTCTTAAAACAAACAAACAACAACAAAAAAAACAGTTCTCCATATGCATAAGAAAATAGAGCATTGCTGATATTACTTTTGTCAGTCAGTCTACAAAATTACAAAACCTTGGAGGCTAAATGTAAATGTAGGTATGTTGCAATCCTCTACAGTATAGGGAACTCCTTTGGAAATAAAGGGGAAAATTATCATTCTGTAGCCAAAGTAACAACTGCCAGAGTGTAAGGCCTTCCTTGTTCTTGGAAAATTAAGGATTTTCTGAGACAAGAAAATAATAAAATAAAATAAAAAGAGGACTTTTAATTGTCTAAAGCCTTATGGAGAAATTTACTAGGATAGAGCAGCACAGAAATCCTCTGGGTGGCAAAGTGATCAATCATGAAAAGGGAGCTGGACAGGTCAATATTTATAACACTGGCAAGCAGACTTTGATCTATGAGGGAATAACCCACTCTCACTTCCTGAACTGCTGTGCCAGCTACCTTGATGGAAAGCAAATGCATCTTTCAATAGACTCCTTAGGTTGGAATTACTATACACAACCAGCACAGTTACTCTTCATTACTGACGACAACCAGAAAGTGTTGAGATGAGCCTCTAATCCATGGAGTGAATGTTATCATAGAAAAAAAGATGGTCTTTGTAATTTGTGTATTATTTTTTGTAAAAAAAATAAATTTTAGTGAATCAGCAATCATTAGCTACTGTAGTTGTCTCTGTGCTTCTTCTAGAGGTAATCATCTTTTAAAATAATAATAGCATGTTGAAATATATATGTTATATATTATATATTACATTTATTATATATACTATATATTTTTATATTTATTTATTGTATATTATATTTGTATTTATATTATATATGGCTATATATTTATATGCAAATATAAATTTATATTATATATATATAATTTACTTTCTCTCACAGTATAGATATGTATTCCCAGGTACTCAGGCAGCTGAAGCAACAGGATTGCAAGATCAAAGCCAGCCTGGGTCACAAAGTGAGTTCAAAACCAGTCTTGGAAATTTAGTGTGATCTTGTCTCAAAAAGAAATTAAAAAGAGGGTTGACAGTATAACTCATTTGTCTACAGGTCAGTCTCAGCAGTGATGGCCTGTGTGCATAAGATAAGGTTAAATCCCCCAATACCACAGAAGTAAAGAAATAAGTGAACAGAGAAATAAAGGGAGGAAGGATATAGACACAGGTAAAGTACAATGAAAAACATTGTACATTAGCTGGACAAAGGAATTAATCTTAGTCATAAATAAGCCTCATAATATCAAGTCTTTATTTTTTTATAAAATATACCAATGCATACAAATCTTAAAATTCTCCTTTGTGTATGTGAATTTTTCTTCCTATGTGTTATTGTTATTATTACATTATAGCCATTTCTTTTTGTTACTTTTTGATTTAAACATACCTGAAGCAGAAATGTACAGTAGATTTCTTTCAATGTTGTATCATATTCAAAATAATGCATTTAGTCAAAATTAATCATCACACCCTCTTATTCAGGTACCACTTGCAATTAACATGATAAGAAATTAAAATAAAGTTGAAAAGCATTCTCCAAAGATTCAACATTTAAAGGAAATAGCAGAAGACTGGCAAAAAAATAAGCTGTAGTTTTGATTCCTTCATAATCATTTGGCTCCTCAACTTTTCTTAACTTCAATTTGAGGAAGAAGCTTTTCTCTTATAAGGTATGTAGGTATCTCTAATCCTAAACTTGAATGTCATTGACCAACTTATCACTTACTGATTGACTTTGAGACCAGACCCATGAGAGGGAATTCCATGCCTGGTACTGTATTCCTAGTGGAAAGTCCTTGGCTGGGGAAGTCATAGACCAAATGGCACATTGTACTTAAGCTGGGCACAGGAACTAATCTTAGCCATAAAACAATTCTCATAATATCAAGTTTTAATTTTCTATGTAACATGCCTGCTATTGTTATTTCCCTGGATTATCATGCTGTCAATATGCCTTCTAAATATTTGTGTTTATATAGACCTGTGCTGCTGAGAACCTTGGCCGCAGTGGCGGTTCACAACGTGAAGCAGTTAACAGTGAGATTAAGTAACTGATCAATGTGCTGAGCACAGAGACTGTGTGCACAGCCCTAGGCAGATCATGTATGCCACTCCACACCACCGCCGAGGCTCAGAGTATTGCAAAGAGGAGGCAGAATGAACGCAAGAGCTGGAGGATAGCGAGGAGTACTGTGAAGTGCTGTTGCCTAGAGATGTCTGGAACTCTCATGAAGTTACAGCAGCCATGGTTATCTAAACAAGATTTGTGCAAGATTAAACAAATCATTGGTCCCACTTATTATTGAAGAAATGTTGGCATGGCAATTGATAGTTGTGGAATTGTGGTGGGGGTTGAGAATCACTATTTTCTTACTATGTTGCCATTGGCAGGTTCCCATGGTTTTGTGGATGGACCTGCATCCCTGTACTAACTGCATTTAATAGGCTATTTTTTAAAAGACATGAAGTTGTGAGGGGAGTATATTGAGGAGTATATAGAAGAAGAAATGGTAAATATGATTGTATTTTAGTGCATACATACATAAAATTCTCAGCAATAAAAGAAAGTTCAAGCTAATCTCCCATTTTCTTTTTTTCTCTTTTATAAAATATAGATAATTCTATCATACAATATAATCTGAATAGTTTCTCCTTCCTCTACTCCTAGTTCCTCCCAACTCCTCTTTCACTCAGATCTACTTGCTTTCTGTCTCACATTAGAAAAGAACAGGCATCTATGAGAGAACAGCAAAATATAACAAAATAAAATACAATAAGGTAAAACAAAAAATAGCATACGAAAGTCAGATGGGACAAGGCAACAGAAAAATATGAAAGCCCAAAGTGAAGGCACAAAACCAGAGACACACTCATTTAAACATTCAGGAGTCTCCTAAAAGTACTAAACTGAAAGCTATAGTATATATGCAGAGGACCTGAAGCAGACCCAGGTAGGCCCTACACTTGCTGCTGCAATTTCTGTAACCTCATATGGGCTTTTATCCATTGTTTTAGAGAGCCTTGTTCTCCTGGTGTCCTCCAATCTCTCTGTCCTTCTCATTCCTGCCTCTTCTTCTACAGAGTAACTTGAGCTCTGAAGAGGATGGGTTTGATAGAGACATCTCATATAGAGCTATGTTCCAAGGTGTCTCTCTCTCTCTCTCTGTCTCTCTCTCTGTTTAATGAAGGGGCTGATAGGTTAATATAAGTTAGATTTAGTGAATAGCTAAGTTTCTGATACAGTCTCTTATTTCGGGGCATGAAGATCAACTGCTGTGAGCAATTAGCTTATCAGCTTATGGATGAAGTCAGGTGAAATGAGGGGAGTCTTTTTGGACTGAAAAACAAGGTTGAAGCCAGGTGAAAGAAGGAAAGACTTTATGACCTGGCATTGCTTTCAACTGCTAAGTGGGCAGAGCCCAACTTAAGCTGAAGCAGGTGGAACTAGGAGTGATCCTATTTAAGGACAAGTGGATGACGCCAGAGAGGCGCGTGCGTGCTAAGGGCCCCCGATATGAGAGAGCTCCGAGAGTCCTGCTGGAGAAAGTTCTGGTAGACCAATGGCCAGATCTCCGTGAGGCAGAAGGAAGCTGGTGAGCAGAGAAAGCCTCGGCAAGACAGCAAAAGGCCAAGGACTAAACCCTGTGGCTCAGCTTTTGCCTAGAGGGGTTTGACCTGTCCGAGCAGTGGCCTGAACGGAACTGTGGCCAGCTTTAAAGACTGAGGCAGAATGGCAGAGTTGCTGATACGAAGGAAATAAGGTGGCCTACAGACGCTGAGGTCTCCCAGAGAGAAGAAAGCCTCAAGCCTTATTTAAAGTGAGACTTCGATAGCCAATTTACCCTGACGAACCTGCGTCTGAGCTATTCCAGAAAAAGGACTGCTAAGTGCGTTAAAGAGTCTACCCCCGAGACTGGTTTCCTGACGACTGAAGACCTGCCCCAGAGACTGTATCATTCTAAAAGGGTATGAAAGTAATTGTTATGATTATCAATAGGTTTAGTGGATAGGTTAAAGGGGTTGTAGGAATTTATAGGTTTAATAGTTAAGAAATTGCTGGTGTTTGTTATAAGTGAATGTAGTAAATAAATAAGTGTTAAATAATAATTTAAAAGTTCGGTTTCAGTTTAATGTCTGGCTGTGGGTTTATATATTTTGTTTCCAACTTCTTTAGGAATATGTTCTTTCAGAGCATTCTGGATAGAAACACACACACACACACACACACACACACACAGAGAGAGAGAGAGAGAGAGAGAGAGAGAGAGAGAGAGAATTTCAGTTTCTCCTAATCCCTTGTTTACTTGCTTAACCTATAGAGTGACTCAGTCTTTCTTTTTTTTTGAGTTTTTTTAATAATTTATTTTTTATTTCTTCAAGTTACATCTCAATCACAATCCATTCCCTACTCCCCCCTCCAGTCCCACCCTTCC
>CAJQZJ010000670.1:945017-1022245 GCA_907164525.1 Lophiomys imhausi | reverse complement strand
TTAGATTTGAGAAATTCTCTTCAATGATTTTGTTGAAGATATTTTCTACACAATGGAATACTATTCAGCCATCAGAAACAAGAAAATTATGCAATTTGCAGCCAAAAAAAAATGTTTCTGAACCCGAGCGTGAACATTCATAATGATTCTCAGCACACAGGAAGCTGAATAAGAAAGGTTGCACTTTTAAGGCCAGCCTAGGGTACATAGTGATATGCTATCTTAAAAACAAAACAGAAAAGAAAGAAGGAAAACTTCTGTGATGTCTTAACTTCCATTATAGGCCAAGAATAAAAGGAAGGAGAAATTTTAGCCAACTACTTTGGGCCAAAGAACCAAATAAATGGAGACAGTTCTGTATCCCTAAGCCTGTATTGAGCCCTTAACCTAAAACCCTAGGTCAGGTGTCATGGCTTGTTCCTTACAAACCCAAGCCTGTCAAGCAGCAGCAAGCATTTGTTTTAGGAACAGAGCTATTTTTCTAAAACTCTCTTTGTTTCACTTGACTACCCTCTCTCCATTCTCTAATTCCAATAAGTTTTAATAAGTAATGTATACATTACTTTCCACATTAATATTATAATATGCTAAGATTTTTCATAACTGACAGATGTTTCTAATGGGGACTTGGTCACACTCCTGTTGGCTCAGGACATTTGCTCTGAGAACTAGTCCTTTATCTGACTAGATATTTTATGACTCAATCAGCCTTTGTATTTGGAGAACTCTTGATTTCTATAATTTTGTGTTAACAACTATAACATATGAATTTTGAAAGGACACAATTCAACCTATATTGTCATTCTAAGTAGTCTTTCTATTCTTTAAAGCATTATGTCTCGTTTTACTTTCTGACTAATGTAAAACTTCTTGAAAGAAGATATAACTATTAGTTCTACAGACTTTCCTAGAACATGATCATATCCAGTTACTCCCTTTGATTTTATAGTAACTTCTGGAACTGGTGCACAGTGCATGCTGTTACACCATCATGAATAAATGAAGCAACAAAAGCTTAGAGATTTCAAACCAAAGGACTAGGGGACAAAAAAGTGGTGAAATCAGGGCACAAGTTTATGTTTTACTCACTCTCAAGTTCTAGATTGCTTTCAGTATATCCTTATGTCCTCATCCACCCACTTCCTTATGCTGATTTCAGATCTTACAGCCTTACATGTGCATGTGTGCATGTGTGTGTGTATGTGGGTGGGGGGATTTATGTGTGAGAGTGTGTGTGTATGTGCGTGGTGTGTGTGTGTGTGTGTGTATGAGAGAGAGAGAGAGAGAGAGAGAGATTCACTTTTTAAGATACTTGGTCAGTAATACTGTTATAAAAGCTTAAATAAGGTCAAAGAAGTTTTTCAAAAAGTCTTAGAGAAAATTTAAACAAGGTCAGAATGCATCATGATGACTTGCTTTGCCATGCAGTTTATTGGATGGTCATTTTGCAGACTCCTCCTTGCCATCTCCTATGGTGAATCACTTTATAACCTATTATAGAAATGATAAATCTCTGTGTGTTTCATGTTCTTTACACTAATCAATTATGACCCCATTGTCTCCATAGCAAAATATGAGTATATGTCTTATAAACACCCAATAAACCATGTTTAAATCTACAACTCATTAGGGATCATTTATCCAGAATGGGAAACTTCAGCAGCATTTCCCAACACTTTTGTATTAAATTTAGTAGTGTCTGTAGATTGAAAAAAGGTAAGTTATTTTATTTTCGATAGTTTGTATAAAATTATTTCAGATTCATGAATTAATGTTATAATTGTAAGTTGACTAGGAAGACATCATTAGAGGTTTCCTAAACATAAGAAGTCATTAAGGAATGTGTGTTCAAAGAAGACTCATTGAAATATCTGCCCAAGTTAAGGTTAACTCTTTGTGTTATTCTAAAAATCAATGGTTATATATGCTGCAGCTCTAGGGCACATCCCATGACACCTAAAGGATGAGTGTTGTTTATATTTTTGCTACTTCATTCTCAATATTTAATAGAGGACTTTCCTCAGCTAGAAGAGATGCTCAAAAATATTCTTGAAATTGATAAATGAACTTGAATGCAATTGTGTAGTTTTATAAATTAAGTTTAAGAAAAGTAGACTTCTATAAATGAATAGATATGGTAAAATAGATACACATACATACGAATTATAATGGCAGTGGAAAACATCAAGAAAGAGATATTGACAGGGTACTATAGGACATGCAAAATAAAAGACCAAAAACAAAAACAAAAACAAAAACGAAAAACAAACAAACCTCCTTAACCAGAAAGTGTCAATCAGCCAAGAAGATTCATATTGTTTTCACTGTCTACTGATCAAACACCATTAAAGGCTCACATAGAGGAGCATGTGAATGTGGAAAAAAAAAATATGTGCAACAGAAGCCTTTGCTTTCCTTTTAGTCATGCTTTGAGCCAGTGGGTGAAGGGGGCTAGAAACTGTTTTCTGCTCTATAGACATCACCGATAAACCTGGAGGCATGTACTGGTCATTCTATCACTGAGAAGAATAAATAATATCACAAAGCGATACTCTCTTTGCTACCACATCCATTAACTGGTTTTACACTTTAAAATAACATTATATGTCTATTTAAAACTGCCTTAGTTTAATTTTAGATTTTTGTTCTTTAAAAATTATGTATGTGTATAGTAATATAATTATTACGTAAATATTTACATGTGATAATTGTTACATATTAGTAATTATATATGTATACAATAACCAATTACTGTCAATCAGATGTTTAAATCAAGATCATCCTAGCACTATAGAGACCCTACTAAAGGATGATACAATGTTAAGTGCTATGTTGAAAGGTAATCTGCAGTGTCCTTTAAAACCTCAATTCTAACAAATACATTTTTAGCCATATCTCCTGACATTCACAAGAACTTTGTGAAGAACTAATCATTGATCTGCTTTTACACATAAGAAAACAAAGATTATATATAGTTGATTTCACTAAAGTCACTTAACTGAATCCCGGTCCTTGATACCAGTGTGCTTCCTCACATACTATGATTGTTTGTCTTTCTCTAAGGAATGGTATACAGCCTGCTGGAGAAGTCTGAGTCCCTTTGTAACGATACAAGAAATTTAAGTCTCAGGAAATTCAATTTTATAGGACACCAGTGTAATCAAATTGAGAAATTAACTGCCAAACAAAGTCCTGGGGAAAATGTTTATAGGAATCAGTAAATTTAAAATTTTATGGGCAAAGTTATATTTAAGACATAGACTTCATTAAAATGGCATTTGTTTGTTTGTGGCCCTGAGGATGAGATCCAGGGTCGTGTGAATGTCAAGCAAGTTCTTTACTGCTGAGCCATCCTCCCAGCTGAATGAACTTTTTAAAAAAAATTTTCCTAGGAAATTCTTACTTAAGTAGGAGAGAGATGGTAATGGTGCATGTTGTGTAAAATATTAATTTAAGCTATTCTTTTTTAAAATTTTATTATTAATATTGAACTGTTTAATTTTTTCAGATGATACATGAGGGAAATATGATTTGTACTACTAAATATGAACAAAAGTCTGTATCTTTCTTCCACTTTTGAAAACTCTGTCTACCCATGAGATTTTCTCATAAGCCTTTGTAAGATTCCTTAATTTAACTGCAACTTCAAATCTCAGTTGTGAGATATTTTTTCATCTATTAACATTAAAAGATGGCCACCACCCAGGAGACTGCAGCTAGCCCACTGGCAAATTGTTATGACAGCTGGTGGGTCTGCCAAGAACATCATCCCCAATTCACTTAGAAAGGCCACAGCTGTGGGCAAGCTCATCCCAGAGCTGAATTAGAGGTTCAATAAGATGGTCTTGGGCACTCCTACACTCAATGTGTCTCTAGTGGATCTCAGTTATGACCTGAAGAAAGGTGCCAAATGAGATGATATCAGAAAGATAGTAAAGCAGATATGAGAGTACCCTGAGTATAACAAGGACCAGGTTGTCTCCAGCTATTTGACAGAGACACTGACTTTTCCACCTTTGATGCAGGGAGTGGCATTGGCATTGGTGACCATTTTGTCATGTCCGTTTTCCGGTATGAGATCACAATTGGCTATAGCAATGACTTCCAAAGAATAGGAAGGCTTGAGTAGTCACCACAGACTGCTCACACACAAGATTATAAGGAAGACCCTCAAGCTGTTGAGGAATATTTGCACTGAATCATCCATCAGACTGAGCATCTCCCTCCCTGTTTCCTTCCCAGATGCTCAGGAGAAGGGGAGGGGCTTAAAGAGTCCTACCTTTTTGCAATACATCAATAAAGTACACTGGGTCCAACAAGAAAGGAAGTTAAGCAAGTTTTCTGTAAAGTATAAAACTCAACACTGGTCAGGTCCTTAAGTAGAAAAGTACATGGACAACCCAAAAGAACAACAACAAAGAACTATGATGTTTTAGTTAGGTCTCATGGCATTGATAAACTATATGCCCATGGAAAATATATTTATATGTCTCACCTTTAAGCTTTCATAGTTGATTTCTTGGGCTAGATTCCTGTGGGAAATAAAAATAATCTGAGATGCAAATGATATATTAAGAATGCAAGAATGAGCTTCTTAAAAAAAACAGTAAGGATTGTGGAAAGAATGGCTTCTAAGAAGGAAACACAATTGTAAAGATCTCACAAGTATGATGAGTGTGGAAATTAACAACCAAAGAAGTAGAAAACCTGAAAAAACAGATAGAAAAATAATAGACTATCTGTGAATCAAGTAGAGAAGTATAACATATGTGTATATAGAAGAGAGAGAGAAAAGAAGGGACATTTGATAAAAGTTAAAATTACAAGGAAAAATAACTAAGAATCAACCTCATGTTAATGTCACACACCAAATTATAGATTTTAATAAGTTCAGACTAAACAGATTAAATTTCAAAGAGCCTATACATAGTTATATTGTTTTCAAATTATAGAAGATTAAACCCATGAAAATATCTGGAACAGAGTGAGAGGGATACAAAATTTATTCATACAGAAACAGATAATGAAACCCTACTTCTCCTCAGGTACCACACATACAAGAAGGGAGTAAAATATTTAGTGTTGAGAAAAGACAAAACACCAAACAAGAATTCTGTAATCTGAAGTCATCTTTCAAAAATGAATGACAATTACTTCTAGGAATAAACAAAATTGGAAGACATTTGTTTCCAATTCTCTGACTAACAAGGAATGTTAAAGAGTGAAGGAAACTGATAAGATTGGGAAATCATATCTCCAAAAACAAAATAAAATTTGTATCCCTCTCACTCTGTAGATGTTGAGGTGATCCAATTCAAATCTCTGATTCTGAGCCTGCCACCTCCACATTCAGGATGGAATTCAGGCCCTGATCTCCTGAGTGTTGCAGCATGTGAGGGACAAGGACAGCTTTCCTGCCCTTGTATTCACATCAGGGCCAGAAGTGCTGTCTGCAACTGGTGCTGAGGGCAAAAGGGAGGGAAGGGCATGTCTCCCTTGCAAACACCACCACAAAGCAGACAAAAGGCAGACCTGGGTCTCCCACACTCACACCCTTGGGACCAGCTCACCCACAACCCCCACATCCAGGATGTGCTGTGCTGTGCTGCCCAGGCAAGATACAGGGCCTGCTTTCCAATGTGCTGTAGCTGACGAAGGACAGGGCCACTTCTCTTGTTCTCAAGACTCCAGGGCCAGTTCTACCACCTGCTATGGGTGATGATGGGTGAGGAAGAGGAGAATATCTATCCCTTGTCCATGTTACCACAGGGAGACAAGAGTTAGGGTCAACTCTGTCAAGCTCACATTTCTGGGTCCAGCACACTCACAACTCCTGAAATGTGCATGGTCTGCTCTCTAGAGCATGGTAGCTGGCTAGGAGAAGGGTCAAATCTCCTGCTCTCATGCCTTTAGGACCAGTGCTCCCATGATGCCCAGGTAGGGCCTGGGCCAGTTCTGTGCATCTCTCAGACATAAACATGTCCCCGGGTGGCAGCACAGACCAAGGATGTTCACCTGGGTTTTGATAATAGCAGACCCCTGCTGCTGCAGGGCCCTGTACCTAGATATGGACCCTGGTGGCAGCAGATCCCAGGACCTAGGACCACCATGGTCCTAGAGGGCATCACCAGCTACTCATATCAGGTTGTTCCTCACCTGAAATCTCCAGTTCTGCCTCTCTTCATGGTGCCCACATCCTTTTGTTTCTCTTTCTCTTCCACTTTTCTCCACCACCCATTGGTGATGCCTAGTGTCTCTGGGTATCTGGGCTTGTCTCAAGAGTGATCTCAAGAGTGCTATGTCATACTTGTGCATTGTGCATTACAGCACCTGGCAGGGGTCATCTCCAGAATATGACTCCCAGGCCTGCATGGCACCAGAATAGCGTTCATCTCAATCTAGCTCCCTGACCAGGCCCCATTGCACCAGTCTGGTGGTTGTCTCAGTTTCACTTCTTGCCCAACTCTCACAAGTGGCCATTTGCCTGGGATTCATGGTGCCAGGGAGGTTTCTTTTAGTGTCTGGTTTGCTTCCTCTCCTTGGAGCCTATCTGGGCTTTCCTGAAGCTGGACTGGTGGTTGGCACAAGTGAGCCTCCTTTTGGGTCACCTGGCACCTAACCAGTAATTGTCTCAGGCTTGATTTTTTTCAGGGAACATTAGGCTACTATTCATTCAGATGTTTATAGATCAGAACACTGAATGTAGACATAGCCTCTCTCCTCTCTGCCACCTACTGATGCACATGTTACAAAGCAACCATATCAGCAATTCTCTAAGGGCAGGAAACAGTAATTTCAAAAAATATCTCAATGTTATTTTATCTAAACTATGTGTAAAACATTTAGATATTATTCATGTTAGCATAGACTAAAATATATTGCTGGCTAATGATTGATTTTGACATGAAAGTAATATAGCCAACAGCCCTCCAAGTCTACCATAGGCATCTGCAGAAGGCAGTCTTGATGTCAGAAAAAAATGAAGTGAAGTTTTATGTGTGTTGTAACGCTGAAAGAGTGTGGTTTCCCTAGTGCTGGATACAGTATAATGAAATGCAGTCGTGGCATACTGTGGACAAATATTCTCATTTCTGAAGATGATTGAGCAATAATAGATTAGTGAGAGAGAAGTAAAAGATACTACTCTAAATAAGTTTGAAAACACATCACTTTGTATTAAGGGGTACTCTTAAGACATGGCCAGTTAATACCACTGAAGTTAGTAAAAAGTAAATTGAAATGTCTCTAGGGAAACAAGAAATCCCAATATAAATACCATAATGATCTCACTTTAAGTTCAGACAAAAACAAATGCTTCCTGATAGGTAATCATGTTCTGTTGTAAAATTTCAGTTATTTTCATGGATTTTAGCTTTTGAAATGTCCTGGCATACCTGAAACGGTGTACTTTGTGACACATTCTATTATTGGTTTCTCTTACATTCATGCTAAACATTTTTTTTTCATCTGTGTTTTGCCTCAATAGAAAATATAGTTTCTTGATTAAGAATGTGTTCTGTTCTAGGGATAAGGGAGGCAATGTACTCTGTTCTCTTGAAGTTTCCATTACAGTTCAAAATAAATGTTTCAGTGTATAATAATATTGCCCATGAGGGAAGATATAAGTATAGTATTGACAGCTTACCATATCAACAACACTCTGTATAAATGAAAGTGTTATGAAAAGGGGCCCATGGGAATGCATCCCAGTAGTGTGATATATGAAATAGCACTATACCCAAGTAAATATTATTTATGAGTCTTTGAATCAAAAGCATGTGTTCATTAAGGTAAATCAAAAGAACTATAATGAAATGATAAAAGATATATTTATTCAGTAATTTCCAGAAATAACTTGGTTATTTGAATACTCAAATTAAATGGCATAAATCTTTCCTTGAAAATAATTTCATCTTGATTTACTACCCTGTTACCTGAAACTTAAAAGGTCAGGGCAGGGTCATCAGGCAACGAAAGTTATGGTCAGCTACACAATGAGTTTGAAGTCAGCCTAAGACACATGCTCCATTGTCAGTAAATATAATCCTTGTTTTTCTGATGATTTGATATGCATGAAAATTTAGATAGCCTGGTCTCTGAAATAATATTACAATTTTTAAAATTTGAATGAATATTGAGAAGCAAGAAACAGAAGGAGTGTTTCTGCAAAGTTTATCATTTTTAAACAGAAGTTCATCATACACATCTGGCATATACAAGAATGCTGGGAAAGGCAAAAACATCAAAAAAAATTAAGGAACCTTCATTTCTTTCCAAGGTGAAAGTCTTCTTGGAGGCATAGTGAATGATGCCCAAGCCATCAATGGGCTGTTCTCCTGGGTACAGAACTTCCACTGAACTGCTCATAAATTTATGGCAGATCTGACCCATTTCTAACAAATCTCTGTTTGGAGACCCCTATTTCCAATATAAGAAGGTGGCTAGAAAAAAAATGACTAAAAATAAGTCTGAAAAACAAAGACAGTACTGTTGTTATAATGTCAGTACACCAACTGCATTACAGGGAGACATGAAAGACAAGTTGAATGTAACTTGAAGACATTGCTGTTTGTATAATAATGCTTATTAATATACTGCAATATCAAAGAGGAGCTTATACATAATAAATAACCTGTATTGTATCAGAAGTACAAAAATATAAAAACTTAGGAAAGTCACTATTACCTGAATCATTAGCTACAATACATGCCCACTAACAGAAAGAGCAAATCATACTTGCAAAGGATGTGCATTAAGGTGTACATCATTTGACTAGAGTGTAAAGACAGTAATGTAACATCTGAAACATATGCATAGAGGTTTATCAAGGATAGCTTCCCCTTCATGCTGTAGAGCAGGCATCAGGAATTATTGAAGATGACACCAGAACTTAAGTGGTAGAGGCAGATAGTTAATCATTGTAAAGAACATTTTTCAGTTACTCAGCATGACTGAGAAGCAGCTGTTTCATGCTTCTCCAATCCTTGAAGTAGCCCTTGGACAAAAGTACCATTATCATCTCCAGTTCACAGCTAAGAAATCTGATGCTGGTGGAAGTGGATAAATTGCTCAGGATCACACAGTAATAAACAAATGAAACTTTCATTTCTTTTATTACCAAGATTCTAGTACAATCAATGGTTTTCTATTTCCCATTTGACTAAAGACTGTATAATACCGTAATTCAGAAACCAAAGCAGGGAGACCTAAACATAGAAGACATATTTTGATGATTGAGACCCCGAAAGAGATGGAAACAATTTTAAGAAAAAAATTTATAGAATTATACTCTCTCAGCATTCCTCTGAAACTTAATATACGTAATTAACTTTCAGATTTTTGAAACTAACTTTATATGAAACCTTGTTATTTAAAGAAAGTTAAAGCCATTTTGCTTAAGGTAGCTATAGATCTGAAATATTATCACAGTTATATCCATTTTCAGATTAAAAAAATATCCCGGGATAACATGAACATAAACAGGAATTCTCTAGACCAGTAGTTATCAGCCTTCTTAAGAACTCTTTAACATAATTCCTTGGTTGTGGAACATAAAATTATTTTGTTGCTACTGAATAGCTGAAAATTTTCTAGTGTTATGAATCGTATTGTAAATATCTGATATGTAATTCCCCAAAGGGGTCATGACCCATAGGCTGAGAATCATTGCTCTTGATCTGGCTCCTGAAATTTGAGATGAATCTTTAACGGTAAACACATATTAGGTGCTTAGTATTTATTTAATAAAAGAGTGTGACACATTACATTTGTAAAAATGAAATACCAATATTTGCATGATTGTCAAGGTGAAAGGAGCCTTCAGTATTCTCATGGGTGAAATGGAATACTAGTCATAACAGAGGGAAGTGACTATAAAGGTTAGAAAGAGTGAATAGTAAGTACTTCTCTGTGCTCCCCATGGAAGTATAAGTAAAAGGCATTCACAAATGCCTTTTATCTCATAAAAATGCAATATGCTGAGCTGAAAATGTGCTATACATTTTGCTTGTTTTTTTAAATTTTTTTTTGTTGAGTGACCAAGTGTTATTTTTCTATTTTTGTGTTCTATTGCTTTTAAGATGAATACCAAAAATCAATTGGATTTCTGTAGGAGGGCATGGATGAAAAGAGGATGCCTAACGTATTAAAGTAGAATCAATTTGATATGGGTTGTCTCCCTCTGAGCTAAGAATACGATTTTATCATTGTGCTCAGGGTTATAATCAGTTAGTAAGTGCTCCAATAACTCTGGTTGAACAACTAGGGCTGTTTGAGAAAAGAAACAAAACTGTGCAATTACAGGAAATCAGTTCTCTGGAACAGTAGCTGAAAGTACACACTCAGGGGAATAGCTGTGGAAGAGGCTACTGCCTTAGCTTGTCCACTTCAGGCTTAGATACTAGATGGAAGAAGATAAGGTCTTAAAGACAAAAACGTTGAAGAAACAGTGAAGCACATATAGTATTGTCATAGTTATACCAGAAACACATATAAACACATATTTTATAGAGGCCAGAATTTGTGGAATAATAGCAAATTCACAAGCTAAATTAGTTTCAGTTGCTTTAGTTTGCTAAGTATCCACATTTATCTTGAGAGGTATTCATTGTCAAGCATGTTTTGTATGCTGATATTAATTACTAATAAATGTTAGTTTTTTTCAGTTCACAACTTAGACATCACACAGTGATTACATCTACTCAAGTATGTAGATAAAGAATGGTACAAATGGATTCAGAAGGCCATAAACAAAATTCAGAGACAGGCAGAGAGAATGGCTTAAAAGACAGTGAGTGAATTTGGTTAAATAAGATATTGATGTCTGCATTTAGAGAACTCATAGAGGCTCTACAGTGAAACAGAATTGAACCTGCAGTGTTGAGTCAATAAAGATCTCTAGGAGAGCAGGGTTGTAAAGGTGAGGTACAGAACAGATGGATGGATAAGTGGCCAGATAGTTGGCATGGTTGGAGGGAGTTTAAGTAGACAGAGCTAAGCTGAAACATTGGGAACAATTGGGTATCTCTGCCTATCTGTCCCTTGATAAAAACACAAGGTGGTCAGATAACAGGTTGCTGAGACTATTAGCATCATAGTGTTCCTTGTTCTCTTCTTTAAGGAGTCTAGAAGAGAGTGATGCACACTTTATTGATCTGGTGTATTTGATAAGTCCTTGAGCTTGCTTTTTCTAATACAGTTTTATGCTGATTGGCTCATATGTTTGAAAGTATTTTCAAAAATTTATAGATAGTATTTCTCCTATTTATATTTAGAAATAAGTTAACTTTATGAGTCAATATCTCATCAGTGATGCTGCATAAATGGTGGTATCTATGCACACAATAAGGTGCAAAGTCATACTACATTTGAAATTGAATTGGAAATAAATTCTGCTTATAAATGAAATTACTAAAGCAAGTAACAGCCTGAAAGCCACTGTTTCAAACAATGTGGACTAATTTAGACTAGGACACAGTCTGACCTCTGCCATCATCCTCAAAAGAAGGTTGTCCTTCAGTCAGACAAACCTAGGTCTGTAAAAATTAGTTATTAAAGAGTAAGGAAATCATGGGGACAGGTTTTCCTAAAGATATCTATTTTGCCATAGTGACAAGTGAACTCATTTCAACATCTAACACAGAAGATAAAGGGCTTAAGTACTGATTTGGCATATACTCAACTCTAAAAGAAGGGTTATTCTTTCATGTTTCATCTTATAAAATGATCTTTTACTGAAGAATTCACCTACTCAGAAAAGGTTTGATTCAATGCATCTAGGACCCAATAAGGTAGCGATTGGTGGTGAATAATAGATACATTAAATAACAAACAAAATAAATGTGAGAATATGGTTAAATAACAAATGAAATTGGAATAATACATTTCCATTATTAACACCATACAGAAAATTACTATGCATATTTCATAGACTAACGTGAGCAAAGAAAAGCTTTAAAACTGTATTTTAGATGCATATTACTATAAGCTGAACAAGAATGATTTTTTCTTGAAGAAAATACAGTAAGGGATTAATAACTCCAAAATAGTATTTAAATTTTACATATTTAAAATGACTACTTAGATAAAGAAAAACTGGAAGAGAAAGTCAACAAATATTATAAGACATAACAAAAACTTTCAAACTTATTATCAGTCATAAAGCATAAACTATTCAAGAGAAGTTGGGCAAAGGTTGTGGGTTGATAATTCAAGAAAGGTGTATCAGGCAAATAAAAATTAAAGCAAGACTGATTAGTAAACAAACACAAAGTAAAATGAGAAATCATTGTAAAACATTACATTGGTAAAAGTTATGATTGTCAAATCCTAAGAGGATATGAGTGTATAACTTACATACAGCAGGCAAGAATGTGAACCAATACAACAGCTTTGGAGAAAAGTCTGTAAAGCTGTTTAGAAAAATATTTTCAGCTTATCAATTTCATGATGAAGTATACAACAACATGTAGAATATCTCACACATGCATGTGAAACAATTATTTAAGAGCATCCACTAGCATTGGTTATAACAGGAAAATGGAGACAATTCAAATACCTAGCAGTAAAAGAGTGGAGATTTTAACTGTGTCATAATGCAGAGCCATACACACACACACACACACACACACACACACACACACACACACACAACACCAAAAAATAATTTCATAAAATTAGAATCACCACTTAAAAATGATTTAGTGAGTAATATATAAACAATAAAAAAAGATGGAAAAAAAAGAAACTGCCTGGTAGGAAAGCATACAGAATTTCAATCTTATTAGTGCTATTTTATTTGTTTATGATAAACAACCTACAAGATGGTACACTAGACTACATAAGTGGAACAAGTACAGACAATGCATAGTCATTTTTATGGTACCATATGCAGTTCCAGTTAATATCTAAAGTTATCAAAATGGTACTCATTATTGGAGGAGAGATTGCAACATTAATTTGGCCGATTAATGGATATTTATCACTTTATCATAAAACCAGTCTGGCAAAGCCCAAGTTAATTACTACATTCAGAAAACACATATCCAGTCACACTGTATTAGTCATTCTCCGAAGAAACAGAAGTGACAACATATATACACTCTATAATCCCTATTAGGTGTAGGTAATCTAGTTGAGCAGAAAAGCAAAAACAAAAGAAAACAAAAACAGCACTGTATTACACAAAGCGTATACAAAACTATACGAAAACAGTCATTTTCTTTCCCTCCTGAGATTTTTTTTAAAGTTTATTTATTCATTTTACACCCTTATCTTAATCCCTCTCTTCTCTCCCCTGAGTCCTGCCTTCCCACGCCCCTCCCTAACCCTCCCTTCCCTGTACTTTGAGTAGAAGCAGGACTCAGCACTTCCTCTTCAGATGAGGCCATGAACCACAGCTCCATTAGGGAAAGTGGTCAAAAGGCGGGCGGGCATCAGAGTCCAAGCTGGAGACAGCCCCAGCTCCACTCCCTGGTGGACCCACATGATGACCAAGCTGTTCATCAATTAAATACGCATAGGAGGCCTAGGTCCAGTTCATGCATGCTGTTTGATTGGGGGTTCAGAGAATTCCATAAAAACTGACCAAAAATGTTGTTAAAGATATAGGACTGAGTCTTTTCTGCATGAAGCATGAGTAAGACCACGGTAACCCTATACAATAGTAACAGCTATTTCAGCAGACTTTTTTAGATGTCCTCCATCAAGAGCAATAGCATTAGAAAAATGTTAGTACTGTATTCATAAATTCTGTGGATACTTTAACTGACTGATAAGTTTACACATGACTGTAGGTTCACATTTGCAAAAGACACTTTATACAAATAGATCATGTGATATTTGGTCTTTGTTTTTTTCTCAAAAAAGACACACCATCAAAGAAGAGAGCAATAACACTCTCTTTAAAGAGTATATGCTTTCAACAAAATAAATTTTGTAGGCCTCCTAATAATGATGTTGTATAATGATCACTTGTTTCCACAGTAGAGGAAGTAACTGTTGTCCTTTGAGTTTGCTGAAATATTTCTAATTTAACATTTAGTTTTTGAAAATCAGCATAGACAAGAACAACATTTGCATTTCCAGCCTCTGCAAAAAGAAAATAATCTGCATTAGAGTAATAAAATTTAGGTTCAAAATTAGATAAAACTCATAAGAGGCCATTCAAATTACAGTGCTGCCAATTCCTGCTGTTGAAATCTACCATGTCTTCTGACCTATCCTTTGACCTTAACTTTTCATCCTGGCTGCATGGAACAGAATCCTACAGCAGAAATTATAAAGGGTTCTCACACCATTTCTATAGCAGGCATCATTCACAGAGGCGAAGGCAAAACAGGTAAAGCTTATGAAAAATATTGTAGTTTCCACAAAGCCTGCAGAATGAAAACCCTCAAGCAATGTCTCAGAGCCCAATACAGCTCTCCTGTCATTTTTGCAGATAATTAACTTAAAATATGCTGTTTGAGAAGGATGAATATACAAACTAGAGAATTATTATCAAGATATTATATATATATCATATATAACTTAGTGTTACATATGAGAAAGACATTCTGGAATGCTAATCATTCTAGGGTGATAATAGACAACAGCAAAGCATTGTGTATATTTTATATAGAAAAGATCTTTGGTGTAACTAAAGAATGTCTAAATAGCATATGTATGGTGATGTCAAAATATTTTGTATTATGTTTGGAGAACTATTATAGTATTGGTAGTATATTTTTAAAATGAATCATTTTAAATACTTGATATATACATTGTTTTTTATGTTCTATAACAGAAAATAACTTCATATATTTAGTTTTCTATATGTTTTAGGAGACCTGTTTTGAAAATTTTTGTCATTAGAAGGTGATTCTTTATGGGAATTTTCAGCTTTGCACACCAATTTTGGAAGCACATCTGGATTCTTTCTTCCATTAGATTAAAGTTTTAAGCTAAGACATTCCTGATATCTGTTCCATCGCAATAGTTTACTCTAGTTGCATTTCCCTAGAATCAACTTGGTTTTTAGTTCTTTTCATTGGCTGACTCAATATGTAATCCCAGCTCATAGGAGATGAAACTGGAAGATCAAAAATCCAAGGTCACCATTGGCTATACTTTCAGTTGGCAGTGGGAAGCCCAGGCTATATGAGATCCTGTCTCAAAAAAAAAATTATTATTTTGGTTGTAAGTCTAGTATTTAACACCTGAGCCATCTTATGACAAATACGCTAAAACCATACAATGGAAAAAGAAAAGCATCTTCAACAAATCATGTTGGTCTAACTGGATGTCTACATGTAGTAGAATGCAAATAGACCCATATTTATAACCCTGCACAAAACTCAAGTCAAAGTGGATCAAAGACCTCAACATAAAAATGGATACACTAAATCTAATAGAAAAGAAAGTGGGAAAAAGCCTTGAACTCATTGGTATAAGAGATAACTTTCTGAACAGAACACCAACAGCTCAGGAACTAAGATCAACAATTAATAAATGGGACCTTAAAAAAAAAACTGAAAAGCTTCTGTAAGGCAAAGGACACTGTCAAGGAAACCAAAATGCAGCCTACAGATTGGGAAAAGATCTTTACTAATTTTGGTATTAGAGGTCTAATATCAAAAATGTATAAAGAACTCAAGAAATTAAACACCAGCAAACCAAATAACCCAAACAAAAAATAGGTTACAGAGCTAAATGAAGAATTCACAACAGAGGAATCTCTAATGGCCAAGAAACAATTGTAGAAATGTTCAAAATCCTTAGCAATCAGGGAAAATGCAAATCAAAATGACTCTGAGACTCCATCTTACACCCATCAGAATGGCTAAGGTCAAAAACTCAGGTGACACCCTTGCTTTCCCCCACCTGATCCCCACCCTCGTTCCCCATGCTACTCCGTATCCCACCCAAATCCCTCTCTTCACCTATTTCTGATGTTTATTTTTCCCCCTTCTGAGTGAGATTCAAGCATCCTCCCTTGGTCCCTCCTTATTACTTAGCTTCTTTGGATCTGTAGATTGTAATATGGTTATCTGGTACTGTCTAGCTAATATCCATTTATAAGTGAGTACATACCATGTGTGCCTTTCTGGATCTGAGTTAGCTCACCCAGTGTGATATTTTCTAGTTCCATCCATTTGCCTATAAATTGCATGATTTCCTTGATTTTAATAGCTGAGTAGTATTCCATTGTGTAAATGTACCAAATTTTCTTTATCCACTCTTCGATTGAGGAACATCTAGGTTGTTTCCAGGTCCTGGTTATTACAAATAAAGCTACTGTGAACATAGTTGAGCCAATGTCCTTGTGGTATGATGGAGCATCTTTAGGATATATGCCCAGAAGCTGGGATACAGAAGAGAAACTGATGGAGGCAAGATCTCTGGGACAAACTAGAGGCTGGTGACGGTACGCTCCTTTGAGGCTATATGGGAAACTCTAGCTGAGAATCCTAGCAGTAGAGCATATGGAGACTGAAGTGGCCACCTCATCAAGCCTGCCACAACTGCCAGTGGAGGGAGGGGGACACCAACCCACCCACAAAACTCTTGACCCAAAATCTACCCTGCCTATAAGACATGCAGGAATAAGGATGGAGCAGAGATTGAGAGAATTGCTGGCCAATGACTGGCCCAATTTGAGACCCAACCTATGGGAGAGAGCAAACCCCTGGCACTACTAATGATGCTCCACTATGCTTACAGACAGGAGCATAGCATGACTGTCCGCTGAGAGGCTCCACCCAGCAAAGGATTGAAACAGATGCTGAGACACTCAGCCAAACATTGGACAGAGACATGGGAGTCTTGTGGAAGAGTTTGGGGAAGGACAGAGGCACTGGAAGGGGAAAAGAACTACACAACAAGACCAAGAGATGCAACTAACCAGTGCCCATTGGGGCTCACAGAGATTGAATCTTCAACCAAAGAGCATGCGTGTACTGAACCCAGGCCCCCTACATTCATAGAGCTGAGGGACAATTTGGTCTTTATATGGCCCCCCTAGCAACTGGAGCAGGGGCTATCCCTGACACCTGCTCTGTTGCCTACCATCTGATCACTTTCCCCAAGCTGGGCTGTATTAACTGGCTTCAGTACAAGAGGAGGGTGCAGTTAGTTCTAACGAGACATGAAGTACTGGGTGGTGGGGTCCCTTCTCTGAGAAGGAGGAGAGGGGGGGAATGGGAGCAGAGGGTGGAAGGGTAGGATTGGGAGGAGAGGAGGGAGGGGATGTGAATGGGATGTTAAAATGAATAAATGAATACATTTTTAAAAACCTCAGGTGATAGCATATGCTGAGGAGGATGTGGAGAAAGGGGAACATTCCTCCATTTTTGGTAGGCATGCAAACTTGTAGAGCCACATTGGAAATCAATCTGATGGTATCTCAGAAAATTTGGAACAGTTCTTCCTCAAGACCCAGCTATACCACTCCTGGATATAAACCCAAAAGACTCTTCACAAAACCACAAGGACATTGGCTCAACTATGACCATAAAAGCTTTATTCATAATAGCTAGAAACTAGAAACAATCCAGATGTCCTGGTTAGATTAGATAGATCCAAAGAACAGATAAAGAAATGTGGTAAATGTGGTACATATACACAGTGGAATACTACTCAGCTATTAAAAACAAGGAAATCATGCAATCTGCAGGCAAATGGATGGAACTAGAAAAGATCATCCTGAGTGAGTTAATCCAGACCCAGAAAGATACACAGGACAGGAAACTAGCATAACCGTTCTCTGAGAGGTCCCACCCAGCAGGAGATCAAAAAAGATGCTGAGACAAACAGTCAAACATTAGGTGGGGCTCCAGGAGTCCTGTGAAAGAGTGGGAGGAAGAAGAGAGGGATCAGGATGGGACAAGAACTCCACAAGAAAACCAATAGAACCAATCAACCTGGGTCCCTGGAGGCTTACAGAATCTGAGGCACCAATCAAAAAGCATATATAGTCTAGGATCTAGGTCTCCTACACATATGTAGAAAATAGACAGCTTGTTCTTCATGCAGATCCCTTAGCAAGTGGAGTCATTGGTGGAGGGGTGGGGGGGCTGTCTCTGACATGTACTCAGTTGCCTGTTTGTGGAACACTTTGCCCTAGCTGGTCTACTTTATCTGACCTCAGTTGTAGAGTATGTTCTTAGTCCTTGATGACCCAGGGTAAGTTTCTGGGGGGTGGGGGACTTGATGTATCTGAGGAGAAGGAAAGAAGGAAAAGATGGAAGAGTCTGGGAGGGTAGGAATGGGTGGAAATGAGAGAGGGGGCTGTAACTGGAATATAAACAAGTAAATGAATGAATGAATGAATAAACAAATGAAAAATAATTAAATAAGCCAACAAGTTTATATAACTAATACATATTAATAAAAATATCATTTATTTGCAAAGGTAAAATACATTTAAATCAAAAGACGACTGCCTTATAAGGATAGCAGAGTGGGTAAACACCCAAGCTAATAGAACTTCTCAGTTATCTAGTGTGTCTGACTTAGCAACTCTTACCAGAATTGTGTCAGTTGAACTTACTTGTAAATCTCATCTTATTTCTCTTTCTTATGTCGAAACCCAACATTTTATTCACGTGTAAATTTTTGACAGAATGGAATATCCTATCTTTTTGGTTTCTACATAAAAAATAAATAGAATGTTCTGAGTTGAATTTACTTCATTCTCAAAATGAAACTTCCCATTAAAGTTTCTCATATAATGCATGGGTTTTGTGGAAATCTTATCAAAACACAAATGTTAGCACCCATGCTCAGAGAGTCTGACTTAATAGGATTAATTTTTTTTATTTTTAACCTTTTGTCAAGGTGTACTTAGGGCTGCACTTTGTATATAGAAAATTGTCATTGTTACTTACTCTCTGCTTATAGGAACAATACATAATTATTTAAAATTTTAAAAAGAAATGAATATTAAAGTTAACACAAGAAAGCACTACTATGAGCTTCTTAAAAAGATAATTTGATATCTTAAGAGTTTTTTAGATTCATTAGCATTTCCACCTGCTTGTGTCACATTTATCTACTCTTGATTGATGAGCTACATATCTGTATTTTTGCCCATTCAAATCCTAAACATTCTTTAACTATGAATGCAAACACTTTCTTACCTATTAATGTCTACTAATACCTGACTGGCAGGTGATAATCTAAATCCTGAAACAATTGTAGATGTTAAAACATTGAAGTTCATTATTTTCATTAAACTTAGTTAATAAAACCAAGTCCCTGAGGTTAACCAAAACCCAGAAACCACTATCTCTATTTTATTTTCTACAAAGGTTGAGTAAAAATCATGATGGATTATATACAACAAAAGTATAATTAACTTACAGCTGTGCTCAAACCTGGAAATCTATTCTTGAAACAGTAAGTAAGCAACAGAGCTCTGTTTACAGCAGGGTGACATACTTTATTGTCTCACCATGACTGCTCTGTTAAAAGCTTGCTTTTAACTTCCAGCAAACTGAAACTTCAGACCCAGATAACATTTCATCTGAGTTACTTTTTAAACTTTTATCCTCTTAGAGATCCTCAGGAGATCAAAAGGAAACAATTAACTATACTTGCTGGTTTTCAATTTGCGGTTCCTGTTTCACTCTACAATTACATAACCATCTGCCTGTGAGCTTAATGTCAGCCTTTTCCTTTTCCTTCCTGGCCAAAAATAAGAATAAAAATAAAAAAATTAACAGTTCTGCTCTTCCACACCCCCATGATGCTGCACTGCCAAGCCAAACACCCAAAGTAATGGGGGCGATTCATCATCATCGGATAAAATCTCCAAAATAAGCGTTTTATCTTTGGAAGTTAATTACCTTAGGTATTTATTTAGTCTTACTAACTTAATTTGTTGACAATATAACTATATATACTGCATAGTGATGGCATCCCCAAACTACCCTCTCTCATTCCAACTCCAGTCATGCTGGTCTCTTTCTTCTTCCCAGCTGGCTCTTCCCATACTCTCTTGTACCTCTTTACACTCCTTTATTTTTCAGAGTCCATGCAGAAAGTTATAACTTGATTGTGTTCATAACAATATCATGCTGTATCCAGAATGGTGTTCCTCATCCTTCAGTTTCCAGTCATTTCTCTCCTTCTTCCATGGTGGACTTTCAAGTGGGTGAAATGGATATCCTTTTGGGGACAAAGCAATCCACAGTCTTATATTTTCAGCCCTTTGACATGTTATGAGTCCCAGCTTTGACCATAGCCTACTGTTGAAAACTACTTCTCTGAACGAGACTGAGAGTTGTACTAGTATATGGTTATAAACATATAAATTTAGATGCCAGCTTACCTACCTACCCATTTGATATAATATGAGGAGCAGAGAGCAGACAGAGCCTGGGACCTCCCTAACCATAAACTTTTGACCAGTTGTGCAGTGCCAGATGTATTGCTTCCCGTGGACCAGACTTCAAATCCAGTCATTAAAGCAATTGGTTATCCCAGAATATTCATGTCACTACTGTACCACCAAGCATAGCTGGTAAAATTGTTCAATATCGCAACACTTGGGGACCACAGTTGGGCGTGATCTTTGATGGTTCTTCTCCCCCTGACATTCTGCATAACAACTTCCAGCTAGCCAGCAGGGAAGAAAGTGTTATCCCTGTCTGTGCCTAGTTTCTAGGTGTCCCATAACCAGGGTGTGTGGTATATTTAACTATAAAATCTTGCTGTCCAGTTCTGGTGAGTCTCCAAGTGCAATATGTTGTTCTGGGAGCTTTTGGGAGCTGCTAGGTATCCCACACCTGTGACTAGAATTTGGGTTTGAAAAACTATGACTTTGGAGAGCAGTGCTAACAACACTTGCTGAGTACTTCAATTCAAGCTCCTTTAACACTGTATTTTAGTTAGCTTATAAAGAAGTAGATTCAAGCTCCTTTAACACTGTATTTTAGTTAACTTATAAAGAAGTAGATTGCTATGTGGGTTTGGCTTTCACCTTTAATTTAGTTTGACTTACTCTCACACCTTTGCCTTTCCTTTATCTCCTACTTCTATGCCTCCCCAAACTTTCCCTTTTCTATACTCCTCTCTCCTCCTTCCACATACCATACATTTAAAACGTCATTTCCCCTTCAAATTTTACCTCATCCTTTTATCTCTTATGGTTTCTTTCTTCCTACCTGCCTTCTGCTGATACTCTAAGTTAAAATATTTAACATCAAGCTTAAGATTCCCTGTGAAAGAGAAGATATGTGTAATGGGTCTTGCCTGCACTTTTTATATTTCATTTTCTTTAAAAAGCCATTCTTACTGAAATGAAATGGAATTTTTCCATGATAGAAATTACTAGATACTTACACTTCATCCTTTCTCTCTGTACTGAGTGACCAGCCTCAGTGTGGCAACTGCACCTCCTTAGTCAGAACTGAAATGGGGTAAAGTCATGAAGAAGGACATATTTCCCATGTCTTAAGTGACTGTTCTCTTTTTAGTTTGATAGACTGAAGTGGCCCAAAATAATTTATGCATTCATTGGCTATAGAGTCATAAGTTACGGATCCTTTAAATGATAGTGCTTGACAGGAGAAGTTGGAATTATCTAAATAGTTTGAGTATTTCTTAGAGCTATGGGTAAGTTAATTCAACTCAAATTACAATAGTGCTAAACTATCGAAGAAGAAAGGTCTCTATGTGGCATGGGTTTGAGTATTGTCATCCATGCTGCCAGGGAACAGGTGGCATACTTGGCAAAAAGCATTTTCCGATTCCTGTGCAGTGTTCTTTCCTCTTCAATTTCCTGTTTCAAGAGATGTGTTAAAGGACCAGAATTTACCTAACTGATGCTAATGCTCCAATTATGTCTTCAGATTCCTCTCTTGAATTGTCTTTGAAGCTCTGGTCCCTTATTTTCATATTATATAAGTAAAGACAAATCATCTTTATTGCTGAATTTTAGACCAGGTAAACTTCAAAAGTTTCCAAAGTCAGGACAAGGAAAATAAATTACATAGAGAAATTTTGCTTGCCATAGTAATGAGAAAAAAAATATTAAATAGATGGGAACAGTCTCTTGTATAATTTGTTCACTTCCTGGGAACAATACCAGCATTGCATTGTTCAGTTGGGTACTTTTTTCCCAAAAGGATTGCTTTGAATGGAACACATCATCTGAGTGTAACTAACTTATGAAACCCTTTTCAAAATATTCTTTGGAGTAATAGCATCACTTCTTTTTTATTGTACTAGTCATTGATATATAAAATTCACAAATTTAAATATCATAAAATACTGGCCTATACTGCTAAGTGATCTGAAAATATTAAGTGCAACCATTTATAAGCTTAAATCTCTCTCACTTATTGCAGGCTGCCTAAATGATGAAATTCCATCTCTTATGGATATCACAGCTATAAAAATGTTAGTTAGCTGGATTATCACACTTTACTTAGCTGGTGTTGAATTCATATCAGTGTTTTACAGTATTCTTGTTCACTAGTACTAAAGGGTCAAAATCCATTTCAAAACTGCAAAATTATGTTCTTTAAAAAAACATACAATTCAACAGGATCTTAGTCATTTCCTTCTATTTTTACACATAAAGTTGTTGTACTTTTAACATGTATATGTCAATGTGCCTGAACCAAGAGTGCTCAAACATTTGCTTAAATATAATTTTTGTAGATTAGTGAAATTTTTCTTAGACAAGAGTATCATTCTTAAATTAATTTTAATTAATATAAGCAATTTTTCCAAACAAATTTGGCAACATGAGTAGATATATATGAACAGTGCTCAGTGATTAAATCAGATTAAACCTATCTCCTCAAACATATTTCATGTCTACGTGATGAAATTCTCCCAAATTGTTCTTGTAGGTTTCTGACATATTGTTAGCATATGGCACATATCCTACTTACAATGGCACATCAAAAAATTTTGATTCTATCTAACAGGTTATTTCCAGGTCCTTCTTTTCCCTGTACTCTCCCAAGTCTTTGGACACCACCACTCTGGTCTCCATACCTTTGAGATCATCTCTTTCGGGATCTACATATGAGTCTTTCTGTCTGGCTTATTTCTCCTAAAGTAATTGAATTAGTATACTAGGTAAGTAGATTGCCCTATTGGGTGTGAATAGGTCTCACCTGTTCCACTGGAAGCCCGTATCAGAAAAAATATGAAAGGATGAGCATTCATTTTCTCTTTCTCAAGTTGAGCCTTTCCCTGCTTTTCAATTAACTTGAAAAAAAAATGTTATGTGATCCCTAGGTCTCTGGGTTGTTGACTAAATTTCATTAAATATAGCTCTCATAATTGCATACATTAATTCTTTAAAACAAATAAGTCGAAGGCACATAGGCAGGTAGATAGTTGAATGATAGATGCTTTTCTGGATTGTTCTGCCTTTATTAAGCAGAGATGTGCTGTGGGCAATAATGATTTCATAGCCTGGAATGTCAGACTCCCCGCACCTTTTTTTTTTTTTTTTTTGGTCTTTAGTCGATATTATCTTGCACCACATGCTACTACCCCATCTATTTACTCAGCTAATGCTACTATTTGACAGCAAGGACATCATTAACTTAAAATCCATGGACAATTCAGGCAGTATGCAGACAAATGCTTAAAGTTGCAAACTCTCTGGTCAATCATTTTGATTTTCTTTCAAAACAAGGGTCCCATATTAACATTGTAAGGGTAAATTTGGAAGGAATTATGGTAATGGAGACGTTTGTGTAGCTCATCTCCACAGATGTCTCCTACTGAAGGATGCCATAAGGCCACAGGAAAAAAGAAAAAAAATCCCCTCTCCTGTGAGCCCAGAAGCTCAGCATTATTCATGCCTAGGAAATCTGGTGATCAAGCTCTCCTAATTAAGGATCAATTTCAATTTCTGATGACTTCACCTGTCACTACCAAATTCCTCTATCTTGTTTATTATTTTGTCAGCATGGCTATCTTTCCACTGTGTTATTAAATGTTCTATCATTGAACCTAAAAACACTTACTCTTTGCTTGTTTTATACTATGGAAGCAATAGAGGTTCCATTTTACTTACTCAACTATTTTTTACATCACATTTTCTCCAGATAACTGTACTTTTTTGTCTCAGGTACTCAGTATGGACAATGGTTCATAGTAGAGTTAGATTGTGCCTCATTTGAAATACAGTATTGTTTCTTTTATTGTCGCTTTCACTCACCCTTGCTGACTCGAAAGCCTAATATGAAATGATGTTTTTATCATTGATTATACAGATTAATTCAATTACAACAATACAGCCAGCACCTCCACAAACATTATTAGGGCTTTGTAAAATAAATTATAGAAATAGCATATATCTATAAAGAGTTAGTATACCTGGCTGTGCTGTTTCTTCTTTCTTTCTAAAACAGGTGAAAACTTAAAGATAAATTGTTTTGAGTTCTTATTCCTCTACAAACAATTCCAGCTTTTCACTCTCTAATTACTGGTTCTCTGTCCTGATGATTACATTCTCCTCCTTTATCTTCATTTTCTCTGTAAATAATTTTCTATATGGCCATGGCTCAAACTCATAACTTTCACAAAGAATGCAATTATAGCATGAGCAATGAACACCGGCAGGGAATACAAACCTGTAATATGCCAAACTCAAGGCAAAAGATAATCCAACTTTTGCATTATTTAGTCTAGAAAAAATATTTAACTGACAGTTAAAATTCAACTAGGGAAAAATTCTCAAAGCCATCTTTCAACCCACAGTGTGAAAACACAGATTCACCATGGAACAATCTCACTGTGATATACAATAGAATTACAAAGGAGTACGAACAATGACAAATTCATACTTCCTTTAATGTTCAGTCCCCAAAGAAGATAGCACAAAGCTGTGAGAAAAGAGCGAAATCAAGCCATGGAGCTTTTTATAAGGGATGAAGTCCTTTATTGAGGTTGTTCTTGTTTCTCAGAAGACAAATCCCTTAGGATGGAATCCAATACGCTGCAGTCCTCCTGCTAACAATTTCTGGTGGAAGCTTCAATCACAGAGGAAGACCATCATACTCTGTGAGCTCAGGATTAGCTCATCTCTGCAGCATGCCTGACCTCCCAGATTCCTGTACTTTCAGACAGTTTATCACCACAGGGTCCCAATAAATGAAATAAAGTTGGATGTTAGACTCTACAGGAATCACAAACAACCTGCAATTAATCACATAGCTGCTCTATTTTTAAATGCATTTTGAAGAATTTCAGCTGCCAGTGTTCTGCACACAGAAGGACAAACATAAACATATGTTAAAGTAAAAAGAACCTTAACTTAAAGATTTTTAAGGAAAATAAATCTCAGGCAATTGTGTCTCTCAGTTCTTAAATTAGGAGGGACTACAGGCAATTAATAACTGCTGTGTGGAGAACTAGCCACTCCCACAAATGAGTCCCAGAATGGGTTGTGGCAGTGAAGAGTCGTCAGCCTTGAAATTATATACAAACCACCAAGAGAAGCAGACTCAGCAGGTTGTATTTATCTGTATCTATACCGTCTATGTCTGTGTCTATACAGACGTGTGCATACACACATATATACATGTTTGTAGCAGCAACAATAAGTGAAAAAAAAAGACACTTTTTGTGGGGATGGGAGCGGGTTGATGGAGGGTAGCTAGGAGGGCTTGGGGGAGTAAAGTGAGGAAATTCTACTTCAATTAAAAACATATCAAAATACTTTTAAAAGATAAGTAATTAAAAGTTATGTAATAGAGAGCAAAACACGTTTCAGCATTTCTTTATCACTGTTGTAAAGGAAAGGAAAGGGAAGCAAGGAAATCAGGAGATAAAGAATGCTCAGGAAACCCTAAATGTTGTGCTGTAGAGTCAGTCTGTGCTCACGTACACTAAAGGAGCCTCCCTGATCCAGAGAAACCATGGTGGAAACCACATCGCCCTCTGCAGTTGTTGCTTCTCATTGGCAACCCAAGTCAGGATTTTCAAGACACATTTCAGTTCATTTCTGAGTGTTTGCACCTGTGTAGTTAAGTGATTTTGATATTTTTGAACGTAAACTTTCCTCTTAGAAAAAGTTAAACTTGTCCATCATTTCTAAGAACATCTAACTTTAAAAACTTCCCAAGAGGATGTAAGTCTACTTCTTATAAATGGATTGCTATTAACTTCTCCTTTCAGACAAATCTTTAAACCTTTAAGGACATTGTTTTCCACTTACAGAAATCACTAAATATACTTAGATGGTCTCCAGGGTACATTTTGACTTTAAAATTCAATCTGTCTCTATGCTTACTGTTGGAACTAGTATTTAATCATTTTGAATATCAGTGTATAATGTAAAGTTCAAACAGAATCCATATATTTTATTAGATCAGTCATAAGAACAATTCATATTTTTGTTCCAGAAGTGAAAATCTGAACCAGATATCAAGTGTGTTGTTTTTCTTCTTTTGTTACTAAGGTTTGAATAAAAGTGAGTCAAAGTCTGTGAGAGCAACATGGATTATTTGCCACAGCAGCCTACAATAAACACCGCATTTTCTTGCTCATATTTTCTTAGGCTCTAACTTAAGCAAGTCCTGATTGGATCATGACTATGCTTTGTGTCTCCTCACTTATTGACAACAGGCACTCTCACTATTTTTCTTAAAATAAAAAATCGAATAATAATTCTTGCTGTCAATTAATTTAATATTTAAAAGTAGGAATTTGTAAACACATGCCTATGGTTTATGGAGCCATGATAGGATATAGGACAAGGGGAATTGTTAGTGGGAGGAAGTGTATCTTCGTTGTACTTAAAAGGAGGAGTCTATTTTCAATCCATACAGCAAATGAATGTAGCAGGAGAAAGATGAGAACCACGAATGGTAGCCACAGCAAGTTCCTGTTCTGTGTAGTAGAGATGTTTCTTTATGTTTGAAATGCAGTGGTAGATGACCAAAACCTTTGCTGCTCCATTCATTAAATAATAGCCTTATTTGTTCTTTCTTGGACAGTAAACTGCATTTTCAGAATTGAGCTAAGCACAAGAAATAGAGTAGTTAAAAATATAGCATGTGACAATCTTCAGTGGATGGGGATATGTCATGGGTTAAGCTGTACATTTTAGATCTTTGTGAACTCTAAAATACTATGAATTGCTGATGCAAAATGTCCTATTATATATATATATATATATATATATATATATATATATAAAGTAACTATACTATATCAAAAGGAGCAAAAATTATGGTCCATGAAGTCACATGTATGGTTACTTAGTTTACAATAGAATATGCAATGAATTTGAGTAAGTATAATCTGAGAATAATCCTATATTATTTCTCTGTGCCACTGCGGACTCCAGCAGACACTAGGGACTGGTTCTTAAACCTTTGTTTGTTTCTTTTTATTTTGAATTCATAATGCTGAAGTGGCAGGAAATTTTGAGCACTGGTGAGCTTAGAAAATGCCACACCTGTCTTATTTTCTTTCTGCATACATCTGAGACTGTGTGTGTGTGTGTGTGTGTGTGTGTGTGTGTGTGTGTGTGTGTATGTGTGTCTGTATGGGTATGTGTTTTACCTTCACAACAAGAGGTACAGCAGCTAGTGTTTACACATACTTGAATATTTCAGTGAGATAGTATGCATAAAAATTACGTTGGAAAGAGTTGTCATATATAGAAGATAGGCAATTGAGGAAAGGTGGAGTGGGAGAAATAGTCTCCCCAGGGAATAGAACACCAATTAGTCGTCCAGCGCCAAACAGTCAGGCCTGAAAACATATATATGCAAGTAACATTGGATAAACCAGTTATATTAAGAATGTGTAATTATATACATATGCATGCAATAGCATTTACTGAAAAACAAAATGAAACCATGAATTTGAAGGAGAGCACTGAAGGTTACATGGGAAGATTAGGAGGGAGGAAGGGGAAGGGAGAAATGTTGTAATTATGAAATGTTGTAATTATAATCTCAAAAAGACAGAAAGAAGATCTGTCTTAGCCTGAAACTGTTTGATTCTTCTGAAAGGAATTAGTCCATGCATGAAATTGATAGGAATTTCTAACCCCAAGTGAAATATTTCAGTCACAGCTGATGTCCTCCTGTCCTTCACACAAGACACACATCAATAACTGAACAGGATGCTTTTCCTAGTGGAACCTGAGCTATTCATTATCATAAACTAGATTCCATGAAATTAATCTCAATCAGAATTAATGAAGACATTAATATCTATTTACTCTTGGAAACCTTACCCAAACATGCTGTGACTATAAGGTAAACATATTACCAGTGCCCACTTAATTACACATGGTAAGTAATGAATAAATAATCATATATGTTTTTGTCCAGGACTCTAAGAAATAAACCATTCAACCAACACTTATAAAATATTTACTATATCTTATAAAGACAATGGATAGCATATTATGCTTATTACTAAAAGTTTCAATAGTTTAAAAGTTGTATATCTGTGAGTCACTTTACATTTTCTGATTGAATGGTGGAAATATGTTTTACTGTCCTCTATGCTGTGGGTATATATAACTGTATCATTTGCCCAATATATATATAATAATGTGCTTGTCAATGATACAATATAAAACTGTCTTACTCTGCTATAAACTCATAGAAACATTTTAATACATCATCTTCTTGGCAAGTTGGAAACAGTTCAGCAGTTGTTCTGAAAATGTGGTAGTTACGAACAATAGAATTATATTCAGCTGTACAGAAAACTGAAATTATGAGATGTGCAGGTAAATGGATTGAACTGAAAAAAAAATGTTAGACTGAGTGAAGTAACACAGACCCAGAAATACAATGGTTACATGTTCCCCCTTTTATGTGGATCATAACCAAGTACCCAAGTCAGGAAACTAGGAAGGAACCACAGGGGAGAGAGGGAAGAAAGATATTAAGGATGGGTAAATTATAGAACACAGATGATATAAAGGTAAATCATGAAGAGAGAGGTTTAAGTTGGGAAAGGGATTGAAGGGTTGGTTAGAGGGTAGGGGGTGGAAGGACAGCTAACAATAAGGATGACTTTAAAAGCCATATGGAATCCTATTTGTAAGCTTCCTAACAGTATTTATATAAAAGAGTTTAGTAAGAATTACTTAGGCACTAATACTCCTCCCAGAAGCTTTAACTTGCCAAATGAAAAGACTGGGGATAACTTCTCAAGTGGTAGTCAGAGTTTTATCACAGGTGAAAAAAAAAAAAAAAAAAAAAACCAACAACAAAAAAAGCTATAGCTATTGTCATTGTTTGTGGTTGTTTGCCAGATCTTGAGAATGCTCTTATTGGCAACTCTGAATGTTGTGGTCACAGTGTATGGAGAAACCAAGTTGGTACTAAACCAGAAGCTTCCTCCTTCCCAGATAGATTTCACAGTACTGGAAGGTAAATCTAGGTTGGTACAGAACAATTGTTACAAACAGTTTTAACCAACTGTGAACCCCGTTGGATGTAATAACAAATGGTATAACAAAATATGTATGTCCATGAGTATCATGGTGTCACAGGAGTAACCAACCACTTTCTTATTGGATTTAAGGTCCTCTCTCCAGGAGAAAATTTATGGTTAGTAGTATAAATCTGACCAGGAACCCATGACTAGCTTGTAGGCCCTAGGGGTGACTCTACCACTATTATTTTGATAAATGAACATATTGTCAAACTGTGCTCTAAATTTCAATCTCAATAGCCATATAGTAGTGCTGTTCTTTGACCTTATCAGAGATATTTCTTTTTGCAATGAATGGTGGTTAGCTTAGAAACTCATAACTTATCAAACTGGAGAGAATAAGTGTCTGTAGAGTGTTCAGCCACAAATGGAACACTATATCTCAAACTCTCTCCCTAAGGCTCAGAAAACATCATGGTAGTGGGGACAGAAAGAATGAAAGATACTGGGTCAGGGAGGAAGAGAACAAATTGGACTCTGGGTTATTAAGAAATATGAATGTCCTTCAACCAAAGAATGGATTAAAAACAACATGGTACATTTACACAATGGAATACTACTCAGCTATCAGAAACAAAGAAATCATGCAATTTGCAACCAAATGGATGGATCTAGGAAAGGTCATCCTAAGTGAGCTAACTCAGACCTGGAAATATAGACATAATATATATTCTGTTTAAGTGGATATTAACAATATAGCACAGAACAACGATCCTACAACCCACAGACACAAACAGACAGGAACCTAGCATAATTCTCCTAAGAAAACCAGCAGCGGGTCATGGTCCCTGTTGCTTGTTAGTGGAACACCTTACTCTAGCTGAGCTGCCATATCAAGCCCCAGTACAAGAGGAAGTTCTTAGCCCTCATGTGACTGATGAACTGAGGGGGCTTAATATGTGGGGGTTCTTCTCATCCAAGGAGAAGGAAATAACAGAGATGGGGAAGAGAGAGGAAGGGAAGGTAGTACCTGGAGGGGAGGAGGGAGGAGGACTTTGACGAGATGTAACTTGAAAAAATAAATTAATTTAAAAAAAGAAATATCAATGTCAATTTTAGCTAAGGGGTGGCTTGTGGATCTCAGAGAAGCTGGGGTAGGAGTGAGTGGTGAATGTGATTAAAATATATTGCATGCATGTGTGAAAATATCAAAGAATTAATTTTATTTTATTTTTTTGAGATAGGGTTTCTTTCCAGGCTATCCTGGAACTAACTCTGTAGACCAGGCTGGCTTCAAACTCAGAAATCCACCTGCCTCTGCCTCTGCCTCCCAAGTGCTGGGATTAAAGGTGTCTGCCACCATGCCCACCAAAATATTAATTTTTAAAATACAATATAAGCATTGTTCATCTCAGCAAAGAAGCAGCAATAGTTTAAATATGTTGATTATAATTAATATACTCTCCATTAGAAAGGACCTTGTGGAGGAGTGGAGATGTTAAATACAAAAGCAAAATATGAATTTATGAGTATCTAATTGTTGTTGGAGACACAGATACACACACACTCCTTCTAAATTTTCCAAAGTAGTATGAGTAAATAATTTATGTTTAAATGACATTGAATTTTGGAAACGTATGATTTAAACAGTTCAAATTTACATGACACTAATCCCCCATTTTGCTACACTACTGTGTTTACTTTCCTGTACTGTATTTGTGTCCCAGAACACTGATTCCTTAAATAATTAATGTGATACAAATGCTGCTGCTGAAGTTATAGGTCTGGAACTCGTGAAAGAATTTAAACATAGCTGGGAATAATGTTTCTAATGTAATATCTGCCACTAATTAGCCATATAATATTGGTAAGAAGAAAAATTGATATATCTAGAGCCTCAAAAAAAGTCTTCATCAAATAGAAGAGGAAAATATTATATTAAAGATCAAAAGTTATTTGATTTTAGAAATTATTAATAGCATGGAAAGAATACATCATGGTTAAACTATTTTAAATGATTTTTAAGGTTTCACAGTTCCACTTATGTTTTAATTCTGTAAATTATTTTCTTTGTGTATACTGTTGTATGTCTGCAGTTTTTTTTTGACAAAACAACATTGAGAAAGTCTAATCAGAAATATCATGTTTGAATGATTCAAATAATACAAAGGACAACAGTATATGTGTTTTAGAATTTTATTTTAATTTTTACATTTGAACTTACTTATTTTGCATGTGAACAGGTGTACTGCATGTGCCATGCCACGTGAGTGGAGGTGAGAGAAATATTTGTTGGAATTGCTTCTCTCTTCCCACTTTTTAGAGTTCTAGGATAGAATTCATGTCCTCCAAATAGGCAATAGACATCTCTACACATTGAGATATCTTACAGGTCTAAAATTAGAATTTTAATAAGTAAAGGTAAAGCAAATAGTAGTCATCACAGAAATAAGAATTAGAAGAAAAATATAAGTGAGACCAAGAAATGCGCAAATTAAGTATAGAGTGAAGCAGTTTGTAAACATTCACTTTAGTCAAAATTAATTATTTAGTATTCCTAGCAGCTCTCTATATTGTTATACTAGTGTTGTTGCTTTGAAAGAGAAAAAGCATTTTATCAAGATATTATGAAATAATTGATTAGGCTAAATCTTTAGTCAAGAACAATTAAGGATTTTTTTTCCTCCATGAATATTCTGACATCCAATATTGTGAGGAAAAACAGCTGAGAATAGTCTGATTTTTTAAAAGACTATATTGAGAACAGTTTTAGGTTCACAACAAAATTGAAATAGAGAATTTCCATTCACAGTACACCTGGACAAATGCAGAACTTCCCACATCAAGAACATCCCTTAGGAGAAAAGTACATTTCATAAAATGGGTGCCCCTCAAGTGACTCACCACATTCACCCAAGTCCACAGCGTGTATCAGATGTCACTGTTAAGAGTGTAGCCTGTGTTCTAACACACGTGTGGTGGCATGAATCCACTTTTATGGTGCCATGGAGAACAGGGTTATGGTTCTCAAAATATTTCCGGTTCTCCATGTGCAGCCCAACTCTCTCTCCTAAACCGCAACCCCCAGAAATTATTTGATTCTCCATCATTTTGCCAGATCCAAAATTTCACATAGATGAAATCAAAGAATGGAAATAGAATTCACTGATCTCTTCATCCAATTGGAAAACATTTCCCCCTAGATTCTGTGTGGTTACTCTGCTTTTAATCTCCAGACATTTCTCAGGTAATACTGTTGGTTAAACCTTTTTTCTTATAATTCATTGGTCATTTTGACGTTTGTATTAAAGTCTTCTATCTCAATGTTTTATAATCACTTTTAACCTTGAATAATCTTTCTGTTCATCCTGGGACATCTATTACTTGGTTTTGTTTTGTTTTGTTTTGTTTTCAGCACCTACTTGGTCTTCTATTTTTATCCCTTTATCTGATCTCTCTCATTGCACTCTGAATGCATGCTAAGGCTGTCCACCACAGTTGAGAATTATTTTCAAACCTTTTAAATTTATTTGTTGACAGCTTCATATAATAAAATAATATATTTTATCATATCTACCACATTATCTTCTCTTACTTACCTTCAGCTCCCGTTGAACCTCTTACTTCCCCAAAAAAAAAACATTGCAAACAACTCCCCGGCTAGGGATGTGTGTGTGTGTGTGTGTGTGTGTGTGTGTGTGTGTATGTATATGGTTTTTTAAAAATCAGAATATTCTTAGCTGTTTTTCCTTACAATACTGAATGTCAGAATATCATGGAGGAAAAATCCTTAATTGTTCTTGATGAAAGATTTAGCCTAATAAATTGTTTCATAATATCTTGATAAAATACTTTCTCCTTCAAAGCAACAGCACTAGTATAACAATATAGACAACTGTTAGGAATACTAAATAATTAATTTAGATTAAAATGAAAATTTATGAACTGTTTCACTCTATACTTAAGTTGTGCATTTCTCATGCTAAACGAGAAAGTTGTTCAAAGGTAACAGTGATGATAAAACATTGAGATAGAAGACTTTAATACGAATGTCAAAATGATCAATGAATTGTAAGAAAAAGATTTAACAATCAGTATTACCTGAGAAATGTCTGGAGATTAAAAGCAGAGTAACAACATGAAATCTAGGGGAAAAAATGTTTCCCAATTCGATAAAGAAATCAGGCCTCATTCTGTGATTTCTCCTATGTGACATGAGTTCCATTTCCATCCAAGATGGAATGTTGACGGCCCCATTTTGTGCAGGTGTGGTGCAGAAAACCAAAGCTTCTGTGAGTTCAATGTCCTTGAGTGAAGACATGAGACTCGAGTATGAAACAAAGTGTTGCTTGTTCGCATCAGTACTAGTTGTCAATAAAATAACATTTTCAACATGTTTTCCACCTTAATCCTTAGAGAAGAACATAAAGAGATCCAGGTAATCACTGCATACACAGCAAGTTTTGCCATAGAAAATGAACCCAAGTTCATGAAATCTGAACTTTTTATAGAGGACAATGAACAGATGCAAATTGAGGGAATTGTTATAGGGCAGACACATGTTAGGAATCAGTTACACATAACAGAAACCCCAAATAATGATGACTAAACTTCATGGTGGTGCTTTCGTTGCTTTGCCTACACAACATGGCCAGAGGTGGATGGCTCGGAGCTGGCTATAATAGCTCATTGCTACCATTAAAAACCAAGAAAGGTTCTTACATTGATCACCATGGTATTGTGTGTCTGTCACAATAGATACACAATGTCATATTGTGGAGAATAAGAATATGGGAAGGGCAGTACCCTAGTGGAGAAAACTCAAACTTTCCTGAAAGCACTCAACTTATATCCAGCCATCAAAATTATTTTCTATAGTAGCCATAATTGCAAAGTAATTTGAGTAAGTACGTATTTTCCATTGGGATCTTTCTTGTTGCCTGCTCTATGTTAATCCTCCCTCTATAATGGGTCTCAGTATATGACCTACTTCTGGTCTGAAGAGCTGTGACAATCTTCGAGACCCTATGAGTGTGATCATGCTGATTTCATTCCCTTTGTCTTCCCAGGTACAATACCTACTATCCTTGATGGTCAGTGAGGCAGAACAAAGCTAACTGTTTTCATTGGCACAATTGGAGTTACTACCTTTACCTACCCACAGTATTTGAAAGGGAAAATCATTCCTCCTTTCATAAATATTGAAGCAGAGACAAAAATTAAGTCATTTTCAAAACAGAAGTCAATATCAGAAATGGAGCCAGATGCCAGGGAGAAAAATTACAGTTGTGTATTTAGGCTGTTTCTATGGATACTTTTCTCAATTTAATCATCATTATCTCTTTGAAATAATTTCTGTAAAGCACTATTTGGTTCTGTATTTTTGCTTGTGTCTAGGTTTTGACAAGAGAATGGAAATTCAGTGACAACATTCTCCTCTCTCTATTTGTACTCTTGGCTGTGACATTAGATGGTATCCACCATATCAACAATTAAAGGAGGAAAGGAGAGCCCTTTGCTGCCACCAGGCTTGTGGGGGAGTTTTATTTTTGCTTTATTGCAATTGAAAGCTAAATCATTCAGTGTAAATTTCTTCATTGTCTACAGTTGAAAGAATTTTCTTCAAACTCTATACAGTATCTACTCCACTTACATACACAGCTCTAATACATATTACTATAACATTATACTAAAGAGTTTTTAGAACAAAAAAAAGTAATTTAACTGAACCAATCTATTTGAGACAGAAGTATCAATTAATTAATTACCATTTCTCTCCTCTGGTTACTAGTACAACGTAAACACAAGGAACCAGAATAAAACTAAAGTATCAGTTTATTGGTGGGTTGAAAAATACCCTTGATCTTAGCCAAAGTGATGAAGAACAATGTATTAAAAAATAATGCACAACTTTACACTAGAGTCACAGACAAGGGGGGGTCTTTCTCTGTCTCTGTCTGTCCCTTCCCCTCACCCCACACAGTTGCACTACCTATTTGCCTTTTGCAGTAATGAACAAGACACCCAATCAAGCTGATTCAACAAATTCATGGAAAAAATGTGAATGGAAAGAAAATAGAATGAGAACCACAGAAAGCAAAGGGGGAACAGATATTTCATAATCACTCCAATATAGCCTCTGGTTTAAACTCATTTATAAGTGAATGTATAGTCTTGACAGCTGTGATGATAAGTGCTGGTAAGATATGCTGTGCAGAATGAGTGGTTTCCTTATATGCCACTTAATATCTTTCAGATAATGTCTTATACCCCTAACAGTACATACAACATCATCTTAGGGTAGCATTCTCCAACAAAACAGCTTTAAACAACACCAGTTATGTTTTTATGTTGTTGTTTAAACAACATTTTATGTAGGATGAAATGAGGACTTGTTTATAACTGTGCTAGTAGTTATTAAAAATATAAACTAGCATTAAACGAATTTGACACTTTAATTTCCTCTTTTCCCAGTACTTAATACTCTTGATTTCTTCATAGCTGTTTATAGCCAAGACAATCTTCTAGGTGGATAATCCCATCAAAGTGCAACCCCTTAAAATATCCAGTACCAGGGTTTAAATATAGCTATAGTGATGTAATAACGCAATATAAAGAAACAAGCCATACCCAACTAAATTCTGAATGATGGTATAATTTCTCCCACTAAGAATGTATTAGGGGAAAAATCAGATGGCTATAAACTCTGCCTCAGAAGTTAACCCAGAAATTGTTGTAGTTACTTTACATCAGAGCATTTCCTGACAAAGAGATTTCTATGTATATGTTCATGCTTAAGATTCACAGCCTTTCCACATGAGAGAGGAATGGAAAAGTTCTGTTCAATATTTACCTCGAATACCATTTTACCAAAGAAAAAATAAACCTACCAAGAGCACTGAGAATTTCAGAAAGACGGGAGGTTGGTAATAAATTCAATCTATTCACCCATCCAACTCAGCATTCTCTCTTGGTAGAGGTGATTCCACACTATCAAATTTTCTCCTACTCCCCCCTCCAATCCCACATTCCCACCATTAACGCCCCATCCTGTTCCCCCCTTTTTTTAAGTTTAAGGTATATCTTATTTCCCCAACAGCTACCCCTTTCAGTCCAACAAATGTCTCTTTCTCTTATACTAATAAATAAAATACAAAACAACAGAGATAATTAGGCCACAGTTATGAGGGTTATATGGCTTAGCATACATTCCCAATGTCCAGTCCATATGTATTTGGCACCTGACTTTAACATTGTACGATCTAACCATCTCCATGAGTTTAAAGTTCTATATCTGACTCAACATTCATACTAACTTACAACACAATTTTATAAGCATCTTCTTAGATCTATAACACTCTCTTGACTACTAAACAACTGAAAATTTAATTAGGAGACTCTAGCTATCTGTTCTTCAACCACCTCAAAGACCTGAGACGGATAAATAGATCTGATTTTGTAGGAAGTATAGAGCCTGTAGCTTCCAAAACTAAGAAATGATATACCAGTGGCTCCCTGGACAGTTCCCATTTACTCTCCATACATTACAGCATCGATCTTCAGTCATTTGGCCCCGTTTCTCTGACAGACATTGATTGTAGAGCAGGGATTATGAAGGACTTGCCTACCCTGTCTTGGCAGAGCTAGGCTGTCAACTTACCTGCTTCCAGGTTTTGTCCTTTTTGGACAGCATTCTGTCTACAGTTGGAGCAAGGGGCTTTTCCTACCAAGAGATAGGCTTGTGACTAATTCAATCATCTCCCACTAGAGATTTTTCAATGCTCATCTTCTACTTGGGGTAGAATAGGGGGTGCTGTCAGGAGTTGATATGTCTTGATATAAAAAAATCTAAAGTTACGAAAACATCTTTGAATGCCATATTCTGCAGATCTCTTGAGGTTTTTGAAGAGGCCCTATCTATCTCTTATATTAGGGTAAGCAAATGTTGCTTGTCTCTTAGCAGCTTTATTTCAGATTAGCTTAGAAAATAACTATAATAGGCTGTCATAGTACCTAACAAAATGACCGGCTTGCATAGCTATTAGTTTGCATTTCGTAATTATCCTAAACAGTTTATGACAATTAGTAGTAAAAGGCCTCACCATCACATTTCATTTTTTTTCTTTACCTCCTAACCCTTCCATCCCATATCTCTGGGGTGGGGTGTCCTTATATAACAGTCCCTCATCTCAGTTGAGAGGTCGTATGAGGGCCAAGAGCCTCCTCATTCATTGGGGGTCTACGAGGCAGTACCACCAGTGAAAAGTGTCTCATTGCCCAGGAGAGAAAACTAAAAAAAAAAAACAAACAGATGAAAAAGAATAAAAAATAGAAAAAAGTATTTTAAAAATATAAAAAAATAAATAAATACTAAAAAGTCTATGTCCAAATTCCCTTTGGTGTGTTTGTTGTAGTATCGATACCTTCTACTATTTAGCGAAAATCCTACTATAAGTGAATAGATGCCATATGCATCCTTCTGAGTCTGGGTTAGTTCACTCAGGATGAGCTTTTCTAGTTCCATCCATTTGGCTGCAAATTGCATAATTTCATTGTTCCTGATAGATGAATAATATTCCATTGTGTAGATGTACCACAGTTTTTTTAACCCATTCTTTGGTTGAGGGACATCTGGGTTGTTTCCGTTTCTAGCTATTACAAATAAGGCTGCTATAAACATAGATGAGGAACTTCCTTATGTTTCCATGAAGAGGCATTTGGGTATATACCCAGAAGTGGTATGGCTGGGTCCTAAGGCAAAACTATTCCAAGTTTTCTATGATATCGTCAGACTGACCTCCATAGTGGTTGCTCAAGCCTGCACTCCCACCAGCAATGGAGTAGGGTACCCCTTTCTCCACACCCTCGCCAGCATGTGCTGTCATTTGAGCTTTTGATCTTAGCCATTCTGACAAGTGTGAGATAGAATCTCAGAGTCGTCTTGATTGCATTTCTCTGATGATTAAGGATGTTGAGCATTTCTTCAAGTGTGTCTCAGCCAATAGGGATTCCTCCTTTGTGAATTCTCTATTTAGCTCTGTCCCCCATTTTTTGATTGGATTATTTGGTTTCTTGGCATTTAATTTCTTGAGTTATTTGTAGATTTTGGATATTAGCCCTCTGTCAGATGTGGGGTTGGTGAAGATTTTTTCCTGATCTGTAGGTTGCCGTTTTGTTCAAATGACATTGTCTTTTGCCTTACAGAAGCTTTTCAGTTTCATGAGGTCCCATTTATTGATTGTTGATCTCAGGTCCTGAGGTGTTGGTGTTCTGTTCAGGAAGTTGTCACCTGTGCCAATGACTTCGAGGGTTTCTCCCACTTTTTCTTCTAGTACATTTAGTGTGACCAGCCTTATGTTAAGGTCTTTTATCCACTTGGACTTAAGTTTTGAACAAGGTGATAAGTGTGGGTCTAACTTCATTCTTTTACAAGTGGACATTCAGTTGGACCAGCACCATTTCTTGAAGATACTGTCCTTCTTCCATTGTACCATTTTGGCTTCTTTGTCAAAAATGAGGTGGCCATAAGCATTTGGGTCTATTTCTGGATCTTCAATTCGATTCCATTGATCTATTGGTCTGTTTCTATACCAATACCATGCTGTTTTTACCACTATTGCTCTGTAGTACAGCTTGAAATCTGGGATGGTGATACCTCCAGATGTTTTTGGTTTTTTTTTTTTTTTTTTTTTTTGTACAGGATTGATTTAGCTATTCTGGGCTTTTTGTTGTTCCATATGAAATTGAGAATAGCTCTTTCCAAGTCTATAAAAAATTGTGTTGGTATTTTGATAGGAATTGCATTGAATCTATATGTGCTTTTGGTAGGATGGCCATTTTTATTATGTTGATCCTACCTATCCATGAGCATGGGATATCTTTCCATCTTCTAAAGGCCTCTTCCATTTCTTTCTTCAAGGGCTTGAAGTTCTTGTTGTACAGGTCCTTTATTGGCTTGGTTAGAGTTACACCCAGGTATTTTATGTTGTTTGTGGCTATTGTGAAGGGGGTTGTTTCCCTTATTTCTTTCTCGGTATGTTTGTTTGTTGTATAAAGAAGGGCTTCTGATTTTTTTGAATTAATTTTGTATCCAGCCACTTTGCTGAAGGTGTTTATCAGCTGTAAGAGTTCTCTGGTGGAATTTTTGGGGTCACTTATGTACACTATCATATCATCTGCAAATAGGGATAATTTGACTTCTTCGTTTCCAATGTTTATCCCATTGATCTCCTTTAGTTGTCTTATTGCTCTAGCAAGAACTTCAAGTACTATATTAAAGAGATATGGTGAAAGTGGACATCTTTGTCTTGTCTCGGAGTTTAGAGGAAATGCTTCAAATTTCTCTCCATTTATTTTGATGTTGGCCACTGGCCTACTGTATATTGCCTTTATTATTTCTAGGTATGGTCTTCATATGCCCGTTCTCTCCAGAACTTTTAGCATGAACGAGTGTTGGATTTTGTCAAATGCTTTTTCTGCATCTAGCGAGATTATCGTGTGGTTTTTTTTTCTTTCATCTTGTTTATATGGTGAATGACGTTGATAGACTTTCTTATGTTGAACCATCCCTGCATTCCTGGGATGAAGCCTCCTTGATCATGGTGTATGATACTTTTGATGTGTTCTTGGATTCGGTTTGCTAGTATTTTATTAAGTATTTTTGCATCCATGTTCATGAGGGAGATTGGTCTGAAGTTCTCTTTCTTTGTTGGGTCTTTGTGTGGTTTAGGAATCAGGGTGACTATGGCCTCATAGAATGAGTTTGGCAATGTTGTTTCAGATTCTATTTTGTTAAAGAGTTTGAAAAGTATTGGTGTTAGCTCCCCTTTGAAGGTCCGGTAGAATTCCGTGCTAAAGCCATCTGGCCATGGGCTTTTTTTGGTTGGGAGATTTTTAATGACTGTTTCTATTTCATTAGGAGTTTTAGGGCTGTTTAATCTGTTTATCTGATCTTGATTTAGCTTCGGTAGGTGGAAGCTATCAAGAAAATTGTCCATTTTGCTTAAGTTTTAAAATTTGGTGGAATATAGATTTTTAAAGTAGGATCCAAATATTCTCTGGATTTCCTCAATATCTGTTGTTATTTCTCCCTTTTCATTTCAGATTGTGTTGATTTGGGTTTTCTCCCTCTGACTTTTAGTTAGTTAATTTGGCTAAAGGTCTGTCTATTTTGTTGATTTTTCTCAAAGAACCAACTCTTGATTTCATTGATTCTTTGTATAGTTCTTTTTGTTTCTAAGTTCTTGATTTCAGCCCAAAGTTTGATGATCTCCTGTCTTCTGCTCCTCTTGGGAGTGTTTGCTTCTTTTTTTCCAATTCACCCAGTTTAGCTGTTAATTCACTAATATGAGCTGTCACAATTTTCTTTTTGAAGGCACTTAGTGCTATGAACTTTCCTCGTAGCACAGCTTTCATTGTGTCCCATAGGTTTGTGTATGTTGTGTCTTCATTTTCATTGGATTTTAAGAAGTCTTTGATTTCCTTCTTTATTTCTTCCCTGACCCAGTGGTCCTCTAGTAAAGACTTGTTCAATTTCCATGTGTGTGTAGACTTTCTGTTGATTATTTTGCTATTGAAGTCCAGCTTTATTCCATGGTTGTCTGATAAGATACAAGGGGTTATTTCAATTTTCTTGTATCTGTTGAAGCTATCTTTGTGTCTAACTATATGGTTGATTTTGGAGAAGGTTCCGTGAGGTGCTGAGAACAGGGTGTATTCTTTTGTGTTTGGGTGAAATGTTCTGTAGATATCTGTTAGGTCCATTTGGTTCATGATCTCTGTTAGACTCATTATTTCTCTGTTTGGCTTCTGTCTTGATGATCTGTCCATAGTTGTGAGTGCGGTGTTGAAGCCAAGCTGCGCTCACTTCCAAGGGTCCCAACCTTTCGCCAGATAGCTGGATAGTCTGTGCGAGGCCTTGTGGTGTCCAGCAGGGTGGGGATTATCTCTGGGTGGGATCTGAATCACCCACTGGGTATTAGATTGGAACTTACCTGGCATGTCTCTCCTGGTGGGGGATGGGGGATCCCGAATCCCAGATCCAGCGACTTCCTTGCGTCTCCGAGAGTGGTAGGGAGCGTCCTGCCCTGGGATCCTCAGTGGTCCCTGGGTAGTTGGGTGAGATCTAGAGGGGTTGAGCCATTTGTACAGTGTCCTTCAACACTGGCTGCCCTGTGACTGTTAACCCCAAAATCAAAATATGTCCACTCAGGCCACCACCATCTTGGATCCCCTTCATAAGACTTCTGATTACAACATTTCTAAGGAAACTATAGCAAACATCCTTCTTCTACAAGGGCATAATGTGGCATAAAGCAAACAAAAGTATTATAATACACTGAGTGAGCTAGAAAATGTAAATATAAAGTTTCTTCAGTGTGTGGTCAAGGATATTGAAGTGAGTGCTGAACTGCTGGTCTCAATTCACAGACCCTGTGATTCTGATTTGACACAACAGTTGGAGTCAGACTTTGAATTTCATATCATTTAAATGGTGTCAACACAATACTGATACAGCTAGTGATAAATAATCAAAGTGATCATATGATAGCACAGTCAATAACCCTACCCATTTTGTTTCATCTTTAAAGTTTTACATTATTTTCATTAATATATAAGACTCATTCCATAGAAATAATAAAAAAGGTGATACCTTTAATATCAGTGCTTTGTTCATATTTTTACTCTATAGATAACATGTAGCAGTCCAGACCCCTTCCTTCATGGCAATTAATCTTAACTCATGGCAGAGGATGATTAATGCATATTGCATGGAAATTATTAGATATCTGCAAAAATGAAAGCATGAATATAATGATCATGGGTTAACAGTAAAAAATGTTGTCATGTGGCACAAATGTTATAGGAGTTACCAACCACATTGCAATTGGATTTAAGTTCCACTTCATGAGCTGGAACCCAGACATGCCACTTCAAATGTGGTTAAGAAACTGAGAATAGATAGGCTATAAGCCTATGGGGAAAATCTACTACTATTATCTTGTTAAAATGACAAAGCAATAAGATGATTCCTAACGGCATGCTATTATACCCATAGATCAATGACTTCTCAGTCCTTCTGAGAGAAGCTTCTTCTTGAAGTAGATTGGAATGAACACAGATATCTACAGCTGGACAATGTACAGAGAATGAGACTTTGAATTACTCAGTCCTAAATGGGATGTCTTCACCAAAGACCTCTTCTCAAGGTTTAGGGATCTATGTAAAGAAGAGGCAAAAAGATTGTAAAAGCCAGAGGTGATTGATGACTCCAAGGAAACAGTGTCTTTCTGACATAAAAGGACTGATACACATAAGAACTCACAAGACTGTAAAAGCACAGTCAACACCTACTTAGGGTCAACGAAGACAAAATTCCAGAAACAAGAAGAAGAAGTGGATACGAAGTTCCAGTCCTCATCAAGAAGATTTTAGCAATTGATGACTGCTAAGAAACAGAAAATGAGCTTTCTCCAATGGACTATCATTAGGTATATCAATGTCACTCTAGAGCAGGCTCCATGTACAGGAGTTAGCTTACACATATGGACTCCAAGTTACTTTGTGGACTTTTTGTTTTGTTTTGGTGTTTGTTGCCTTACTGATCTTCTATTTTGTTTGTATTTGTTTTTTAATCTTTTGTTGTTGTTTCTTCTGAGTTTCTTTTTTCTTTCTGAGAGAGTAAGAGGAAGCTCTTAGCCCTCATATGACTGATGAACTGAGGGGAGTTGATATATGGGGGCCCCCTCACCTGAGGAGAAGGATAGGAGGGAGAAAGGGAAGAGGGTGAGATGGTAGGATCTAGAGAGGAGGAGGGAAAGGGATGTGATCAAGATATAACTTGAATAAATAAATGTTGAAAAAAAGAAAAAAAACAAGTAGTTGTTTAGGTAGGGAGGTAGGCAGGATCTCTAAGGAGTTGGGAGAAGAAAAAGAATATGATCAAAATATATTGTATGAAAATTTTTAAATAAAAATTAAAAAACAAAATCAGAAAATGAAATTCACAATGAATTGTCATTGTGAATAAACTTAGAATACTTTTACAATAGTTTATGATTATAAAGAGACTCTTAGAAACTGTGGAAATTGATGAGTTGGCATCCTCCACTAATGTATAACTCTTGCGTTGGTGGTGTTTCTCTTCCTTACCACATTTTTCACTGCAGTGAAAGACATTCTAGTTCTTTTATAATCAATGTCCACACTTTGTTTATCACTTCCTGTCATTTTTTCATGAATTTAATTTCATCAACTGTAGGCCTTAAAGCCTGAATTTTCTAGTGTCTTCATCCAAGATCAGTTCAGAAAGATGTTTGTTAATTTCCCATATGCACCTGCCTTTACAAAGAGCAAGATGAGCAATGCAGTGAGCTTCCTGGCACAGCAAGTCAGCATTCCTGAGGGATTAAAGCCTTCTTATTTATGAACTTGCAGAACTGGAAACCAGTGAGTGCTCTCAGCCATAAAAAGATAGTTCTGAACTTATATGTCAAATTTGTATTTTCATAAGATCTCAGTATTATATGACTCCCACCGTGCCAATTACCTAAAAGGATACCCTATAGCCTGCTTTTTCTCATACCAGAGACAGCACACTTAGCCCTCTTATTGCTCTCTTCTTACACACACACACACACACCCCACACACACACTCGTGCACGTGCATGCACACACACACAGAGAGAGAGAGAGAAAGAGAGATAAACACAGAGACATACAGAGAGATACAGATGAGGAGAGAATTATGACCTGTGCCTACAAAAATAACCATAATCCCTGCCAGAATTCTACTCTAGGGAAACAAATAGAACTGTCATTCTCAAGAGTTGAAAAATCAGACTCATATGTGAGATAAGCAAGGTGTCATCAGGCTATTGAAAACTAAGTAATTCCAAAATCTTATCTATTATCAGAGACAGAAGAGACAGAATGCACATACAGATAATAAAGTGAAGACAGAAAAAGAACAAAAAGATGATAAAGTAAAGATTATTGAACTCCCATTCTTAGAATCAGAACAATGTTGAAATGATATGAAAGCTCAGGTTTAAAATATGCTCATAATTTATTGATATTATTTAACTATGATACTATATAAATATATAGAATTTCTGAATCTATTATTTTCAAAGTACATATGTTATATAGATATGTTATGTTATATATGTGCTATATTTATATCTTTGAAAATAAATTATATAATATATTATATACACACACACATATATAAACTTAAATACCTAGTTGACATCTCAGATTTTAGGAAACTGGAAACAAAATATAGAATCAGATTTTTCATTTAATTTAATAAAGAGATTTCTCTTACACATAGCAAGTCACTGCTAGTCTTTATCTTATGCTTATTGGAACAACATTTTTAAACTTCTCAACAATGATGACCAGAAATATATATAAGATTATATTTTATAAGGTAAGGTAATTAGCAATTATTGACTGCCTTTCATCAGATATTCACTTGAAAAAAAAATAAGCTTGCAATGAGGATCACTTTAAAAGCTGCCTGACAATTATGTAAACTGTAGCTGTAACTATGAGTCACTCAAAGCAAAGATAGAATATTTTCCTCTCTTCTTGAGGAGCATTGAATTGTTAGATGTAAAATTGTGAAGCAAATAGATACCCAAAGAATATTCTTAGAGCTTTTATGCAAATGAATAGTTAAAATCCTTGCTAACAAGGGGAATATGGAAATAGTGAAGGCTTGAGGGAGAAATTGCTAGTTGTGTTTCAGACTCTGTCTTAGAGGTCTTTCCAACACACCTGAGGGAGCATTTGAAGAAATGATTGAAAATGACACCGTAAACAATTATTCACATTTGACAGTCACTGACCTCATACTGGACTCTGAAGCCACTTGTAGGAGAATAATATTATATAACATAGAAGATAAGAACCATAAAACCCTATGACTGAATAGGCTAACATATAGCAAAGACTGAAGAGCCAAGAAAGAATCAGAAAATAGGAGAATATCAGGGACCATTCTGGTATAACCAATAGAATGGAAGATGAGTATCAGTGGATAAAGAATGGATAAAACATGGAAAAATTAGAATAAAGAACTGGAAAGAGGGAAATATATGATATGATATTTCAATAAGTTTGAAGGAGATAAGCTCATTTTTTAGAGAAGAAGATTTTGCATAAAAAATTTATATATATTTTAAAGAAGACAGATGCTAGTCTTTTGGATTGAAATTTTATTAACTGTTAGGAAATGTATTGTAATTGATGAAATGTGATTGACTCATCTGCTAAAATTATAATTTGTACAATTAAAAAAATGTTTGTTTTAGGAAATGACTTTATATCATTCAAATTTCAACCAGAGCAACAAATTACCTCAAAGTAAACTAAAAAGTTTGTCTATACTTTAATTATAGAGCACCCACATGGCATGCATATCTCAAGCACTAAACACATACAACCCTCCCATACACATTGGTAAATTAAAACATCAGTATATACAGTTCAAATGTTTAGAAATGAATATAAATCTGAGACCTCTGGCTAGGCATCCATGGTGAGTTTCAGGTGAACATACTATTCAGATCTATTGTTTTCTGAAAGCTTGAGCAGAGTCAGACATTGCATAGATAAGTCATCCATATGGGAGGTAAGCTGGTGCTGGCTATTGGCAGGAGTCTTCACTATAGACTTCTCCATAGACCTGGCTGGGTACAACTTGGAGTCCAGTTTCTCACAGTCAGTGACCCAAGAAGACTTGAATAATTAAAAAAAAAACTATAAAACAAAAGTCATACATCATTGGGTGTCAGCATTAAGGACAGCTACCATACCCAGGACAAATTTGTCAACTTCCAGGAGTTCATCAAGTACAAACTAAACCTCTCAATGGGTCTTGATCGCTTATTTTACCTCTTTAAGGTCATCATGAGGTTTTTCCAATCTGCAAATCCCATGAATACAATTAATATGTTATTTAAAATAGGAATTATTTAGGAAAGATACTCTGTAGGCTATGGAAAGAGAAATCTGAAAATAAACCCAGACATAAAATCCTCAACCTATAAGATGTCCTGGGGCAATCGTGGTGCAGGACTTGGGGGAGTGACCAACCAATGTCTGGTTTAAATTGCCATGAGAGGGTCTGCATTATGCCCTACACTGCGTGGATGGCCAGGAACTGGCAACTGGATAGCCCAGAGACCTAGGGTAGAACCAAACATGAACAACAAAACAAACAAAAACAACAAAAAAATGTATGTTTTGGCTGTTAGTTTGGTGTTCTTGTTGGACTCCTAAAAAGTGGAGCAAATGTGATTTTGAATCTTTTTCCTCCTCTTGGGCCTCTCTTTCTCCTATTGGGCTGCCTTGTCCAGCCTCAATATGAGGGCTTTTGCCTTCTCTTATTGTATCTTGATTTGTCATGCTTGGTTGTTCTCTTTTGGAGGCCTGCTGGATTATAAAGGGAAACAGAGGAAGAGAGAGAATCTGGGGGAAAGGGGAAATGAGGAGAGTTTGGAGGAGTGGAGTGAGGGAAAACTGTGGTCAGGGTTGTATTGTATGGGAGAAGAATCTGTTTGCAATTAAAAAGAAAAACCGAAAACATCTGTAAACCCCATGAATACAATTAGTATATTACTTAAAATAGTAAGTACTTAGAAAAGATATTAAAAAGCAAGTATTTAGAGAATAAAAGTAGTATAAAATGACTTATTCTGTGTGTCTCTTTTTATTTCTAAGATTTAAAAAATTGTTTCAAAGAGCTTGACAGAAGGGGTTCATGATTATCATTGATCTTGTCGTTATCCATTTAATTCTGAACAAATTATTAAACTCTTGAAGGACTGCCAAATTCATTCCAAGTGACTAATAAGGATTAGTTACTATTATCATTTTTTATTCTGTGTACATTAATGTAATTAGGAAACAGCAAGTAAAACCATTTAAAGTTGTAGCTTGTTCATAACAACTCCACAAGGCATAATTCAATGATTTAATGCTTACAATTAAAGAAAATTTTGATTGTGGTGACATAATTAAATTCCTCCAAATTATAATTCATTCCCCCTTCATTAAAGTAATTTTGATATGTGTTGATTGCTTACTTGTTTCAGGCCAGGCCAGCATTAATGTGATTGTCAAGCTAATAAGTCAATGGATTTTCAAGAAAGCAAACAAAAACAGTAGGGTAAGAAAAAAAATTTAAAGACTTTTAGTTGGGGAAAAGAAGCATTGGGAGGACTTTTATAATGATTATATTGATCAGTGAATTAATGTACCAAAATAAATCTTAATTGCATGCTTGATTTTTTTTTCAAGAAACTGAATTATGTGTTCTGAAAAGTATAAAGAAATTAAGAAAAGATTGAATTCTAAATTAGTATCCAGAAAAAAAGTGTTAGTTTTTAATGTTGTATAACAAACTACCACAAAATTATCTTAAAACAACAGAAATGTTTTATGTCATAGTTTTTGTGAGCAAGTGAGTGGGTCTAGCTTAGTTCTTGGCTTATGGTTAATAAAGAAGAAATAAAAGTTTTCATAGGTTGGATATCAGTAAAAATTCATATTCCTCTCTCAAACTCATTCAGGGTATGGCAAAGTTCAGTAGTTAAGGAAATATGGTTTCTATTCTATTCTGTCTGGGTGATAGGAGGCTTTGGTCAGGAACAAGAGGCCACTTTGAGGATGTAGCTTGAAACATGAAAGCTTGTTTCTCAAAGGCATCAAGATAATCCCCAGTCTCCTAAGAATTATGATATAACAATGTTATGTTGGTAATTGCACCATCATCTTTGTCACATAGTGTTTCTCAGCTATTTAAATGGGCCCCATCCACTTTAAAGGCTCTGAAATTATGTTGAGCAAGAATGGGCAGAAATCAAGAATGTTAGAGGTTAACTTAGAACTATGCCTATCACAGTTATGAAACCAACTTGAAATAAGAGACAATAATCCTTAAATGGAAAATGCCAGGGATCAAACCTGCTGGGAGAGAGAGAAAGAGAGGTCCATCAAGTAAATTCATGAAGGAAAAGGGAAAGTGGCAACAGATCAAGTCAGATTCACATTTTAATGTTTCCCCAAAGCCCTCTCCCTCTTCAGTCTTCCTTCTACCCTGGCTATTTTAAGTTTCAAGTCTTATTTCCTGCCTTTCCCAAAACAGGCTATGGAACTTGAATGGTGTACTAGTTGCAAAGAATTTTCTCAAATGATATGTAACACAACATCTGGAATTTTAAGTCCTACTCAAGAACTGAGAACTGTCCACTCCCCATCTGCACTCTACTTACATAACTGCCACCCTTATTGACCACTGGTCTAACTTTGGGCTACTGTGTTCACCATGTTCAACTCATGTTTGATTGTAAATCCGAAACAAAGGGTCCCTGGGTTGTAACTAGCTAGACATAAGATATCTAATTGGTTTAATTTAATGACTCTTAATTTCACTTTCAGGGAGAAGTGATTTTTATTAAATTTTTAAACAATAGACCTAAAATATCAGAATGTTGCTAACAAATCCCAGGGAATACATTAGGAAATTTTCTAAAAATTTTTAAGTGAAAGCTCTGAAATATTTTTTAGTATCCAGAGCTGATTACATCAAGAAAAGCAGAAAGGTTGCTTTCTGATAAAATGGGAAGCCAGAGAAAAAAATGAACATTTCCCAAAAATTCTGCTGAAGAACTTATCAATATATTTTCTTGTTTTGATATATGTTTTCTTTTTTGTTTGTTTGTTGCCCTCTCCTATTCACATTCTCTCTCTAAGAAGTACAATATCAGGTTGAGCTACTTAATTTGTGTTTTGAATGCAACATGTAATTTTTCAGACTATAAATAATCATGCCAAAGAACAATAATATGTGAACCCAAATATGGAGATAAATATAAGTATGAAATCTTGTCCTCAGCCTTAAAAGGAATATCATTCTTTTGGGATTTTTGTATGCTTTTAACTTAAAATTTATTTTTATTAATTATTTAAGATTTTTAAATGATACCTTTTGATCATATTAAACTTCTCCCAGAATCTTCAGGACCACCCCTGTACCCTACACACCCAGATTTTTGTCATTTTTTATGAACAATAAAATATAACAATAAAAAATAAAATAAAAACCCCATGTTGCTATATCATTTTTGTTGTTATGACATTCTTTATGAACAATAAAATATAAAAATAAACACTAAAATAAAAACCCCATGTTGTTATATCATTTTTGCTTACATGAAAGAAATTTCTTTCACTGGGCTGTTTAGAAAATAGGAACAAAATTAAGCAATATGAATTAGAGTCAGCATCAGATTAAACACAATTTAGCCAAATCTTGAAACTTGTTGACATGGAATGTCAAGAGAATGAGACTTCCAGTGAGGCATACTTACCCAAGGAAACAAACAGTTGAGAGTTAAAATTCTGACTCAGTTCTTCTGTCATTTTCATTTGTCCATTATCTTTCCACTGTTACTGTTTGTGCTGCAACGAGCCCTGTGTTGTGGTTCTTACATATTGCTTGTGCTTGTTTTTTCTAATTAGTATCCCAAGTTTAGGGATGACAATTGAAAGTTACAAACAATGAATTCACTAAGATCACCTCACTAATAAATTGGAAAGCCTAGCTTGAGCCCCCAAATTAGTCAAATGACAATGATAAGAATTGGAGACAGCCATGGGCAACAGATGTGAGTTCTGAGAGAAACAACTCAGACTGCATGTGGGGAGTGCTGGGCTGAGAATGTGTTCAAAGGATATTATTTCAGGGTTATGGAGAAGTGAGCATGTTGTAGTTTTATGTCTCAAAAGTGTACTTCTCTATTTTGAATAAATTTGTGCTGTTTCTAACACACTGAGCAGTTCTAATGAAGGCCCAAATCTAGCATTCCACTCCTCTGATATGATTGTTTCTCTAGGGATTGTCCCTTCACAAAAGCACATCATTTAGATATGTCTGACTAGAATGGACAGGATATATATAGGCTCTTCCATGCTAGAGATTATACTAGTGACTTTGACTAAGGAGGAACCTAGCAACATGCCCTTTACCACACAAATGTTATCTCCTATACAGAAGATAAAAATAAAACAGTCAAGTGGAGATAAGAAAGAGTTCTGATCATTGGAAATCCTTGGATGCTCTTACCCTTAAAGTGAGCATTACACTTTTATTTCCACCATATTAGTTGGATTTGAAGATAAACTTCCCTTTTAACTTAAGCTAATTAATATAGAGAATCCTACAGAATACAAGTTGACCAAACAGGGAATTATATAATCTATAAGGTTTGGTCAATGAATAATCAAGCTAGAAACATCACAATGTAATAGAAACAATAACCTTAGAGGAACATGTCTTCAGATTGATTGTGTTGTGGCAGATATAAGGGCATCAACTAAATTTTATTTTACACTTTGGATGACTGGATTCTATGAGGAAAAAAAGCTGATCCTTTGACAAAGCTGTTACAGAAGCTGACCAAAATCTCACCAAATACACCACATTTCTCTAATTTTTGCAAGTCTTTGAAGAGTGCTGACACCACAGTACTGTCATGTCTTCTTTTGAGCTGACTGTCCTCTTGAATGTCCTCTTTGATCAGAGCTCTGCCATGAAGTAAAATCCTATAAATTCTACAAGGACTTCTCTAAATGTCTTCAGGCTGCTTTTCTATCAGACAGTATTTCTCCTAGGGCTTACTTACATGTCTTCCTTGAATATAAAGCCAACTATAAAGAAATAATTAATATAGAAACTAAACTTTGATAAAAACTATCTTAGTTACTTTTTTATTGTTTTTTTTAAGACAACTGCCCAAAGCAACTTAAAAAAAAAAAAAAACAGTTTATTGGGCCTAGAGTTTTAGAGGGAAAGTACATGAATATCATGGTCAGGACCATGGAAAGAGGTAAGGATGGCATTTCAATAGTAGCAGAGTGTTGATGTGTTGAGACAAAAACCGTGAGGCAGAAAGAAACAGAGCTAACTGGGAATGAGGTAGGCTTTTGAAACCTCAAAGCCCATGCCCATAACACACCTATGCCAACAAGACCACACCTTCTAAATCTTCCCACACAGCTCCATCAACTGGAGACCAAAATTAAAACAAATAAGCCTATGGGGGTCAGTCAATCTCATGCAAACCACCACAGAAAGCTCAACATTTATTAATTATGTATTAACTACAACTCTTCTCTCTCCAATGTATTATTTTAGATTCATGCTCTATTTTAAACAATACTTACAATAATTATAATATTATTCCATTATTTACATAGAACACCAATATCTGGCTACTCTCTGCCAATTGCATATGTGTTTCCAAGTATATATTATTTTAAAAAATAATAACATCTTCTACAACATGTATTAACTTATATTCACAGTAGCAGAACTAACAGTGCTCATTGTTATAGACATTCATTAACACCAGATGGTGCCAGTTTTACTAATATTAAAAAAGATCATTTATATCAAGCATCCCAACAGATTAAAAATTAGTTAAAGAGAAGTTAATATAACTATCTGTATTTGAGAATAGTTTGATAGTCTAGCTAAAAATTAATTAAAAAGTCAATAAAAATTAATGTTAAGGTGATGGATAGTTTTGTGCCACTGACAGAAGCCAGTCATCTGTGAAGAGAGTCTTCTATTGAATTAGTTGCAAGCCTATCTCTTGGCAGGAAAAACCCTTTGCTCCAACTGTAGACAGAATGCTGTCCAAAAAGGACAAAACCTGGACGCAGGTAAGTCGACAGCCTAGCTCTGCCAAGACAGGGTAGGTAAGTCCTTCATAACCCCTGCTCTACAATCAATGTCTGTCAGAGAAACGGGGCCAAACGACTGAAGATCAATGCTGTAATGTATGGAGAGAAAATGGGAACTGTCCAGGCAGCCACTGGTATGTCATTTCTTAGTTTTGGAAGCTGCAGGCCCTGTACTTCCTATAAAATCAAATATATTTATCCCTCTCAGGTCTCTGAGGTGGTTGAAGAATACATAGCTAGAGTCTCATAATTAAATTTTGAGTTGTTTAGTAGTCAAGAGAGTGTTATGGATCTAAGAAGATGTTTTTAAATTTGTGTTGCAAGTTAGTATGAAAGTTGAGTTAGGTATAGAACTTTAAACTCATGGAGATGGTTAGATAGTATAATGTTAAAGTCAGGTGCCAAATACATATGGACTGGACATTGGGAATGTACGCTAAGCCATATAACCCTCATAACTGTGGCCTAATTAACTCTGTTGTATTGTATTTATTATTATCAGAGAAAGAGCCATTTGTTAGACTGAAAGGGGGAGCTGTTGGGGGAAATAAGATACGCCTTAAACTTAAAAAAGGGGGGGAAGAGAATGGGGGGTTAAAGGTGGGAGGGTGGGACTGGAAGGGGGAGTAGGGAGGGGATTGGGATTGAGATGTAACTTGAAGAAATAAAAAATAAAGTAAAAAAAAAAAATAAAAAGAAAGAAAGAAGGCTGAGAAATCCATGAGGAGCAAGCTGATAAGCAACATTCTTCTATGGTGTCAACATCCAGGTACCTGTCAACATCCAGGTACCTGTCTTTAGTTCCTGAGCTGAGTTCCCTGGATGATGGACTACAAACAATAAGTTAAAATAAACTTTTTCCTTCCAAGTTGATTTTGGTCACAGTGTTTTATAACAGCAACAGTAACCCTAACTACAACAACCAACAATAAAATAATTGCTCACTACATATGAAAATCAATACACTCACGTAGACAATAGACATTTCCTTGTGTAAACCTCACTTAAAACTACACATGTGATCATGTGCCTAGCAGCAAACTATTTATGGGAAAGGCTAGACTTACACAAACTAAAATATATTCTCTTTTTCTTATAGAGGGCAATTTAATGCAACACATATGTCATATATTCTTAAGTTATAGTCAATGGCATAACAACATAAATGTAAGCAAATTATGATATGAAAATACAAAAGATATTCTAAATTTCAAAATTGAAAGTCAATATTTAAGAATATCTGTGAAAACATTTCAAAAATCAAAAACAAGTTCTACAAAAGAAGCCACGTAACTTAGCATTGCATTGACATATGAATAGACAAGTGGATCTACTGAACAGAACCCAAAAGTAGACTCAAGCTCGTGCAGATTTCATGTGTGATAAAAGCAGTATCACAAACTACAATGCAGGAACTTTTAATAAGTGGTGTTCATTAAACTGGGTAGTCATCTGGGAAATATAAAATTAGATCCACATCTCACAGAATCCACTCAAAATGGATTAGTGTAAAATTTTGAAGCCATATGATTTCTAGAAGGAAACATGAATTCCACTTTAAACTACAAATAAAGCTTCCTAACAAGAATTTACATTTAAAAAACCAATGAGAAAAAAAGATCAATATATTTAGCTATATAATTTTTATGTTGACAAATTATTTTTATTTTAACCTACAACATAGTAAAAATTTTTGCACAAAATAGCACACAATTTTTAATAACACCTTTATCTAAGGAATTTTCATAAACAAAACAACAAATAACCAAATACCTGTTAGGAAATCCTGACCCCCCCCCCCCAAAAAAAAAGGAAAACACATGGAAAGTAATGCTTTAGAGACTTAGATGGCCCTCAAGTATATGAAAAAAAATATTCAAACATGTATAATCACATAAACATAAATTTTTAAAAAGACTTACTAAAAAAGTCATAAGTTTATAAAATTTGAAATTTATTGAAACATTCTATATCTGAGGCGATTGAAAACAAATACTGAAATATTATTAGTAGGAAACCAATTTAGTACACTCTAGTAGAGATTTAATGACACCTAATAATAATATTACATATTTGGTGGGGAGATGGCAGCCATAAACATGGAGACATTCTGATCATCAGGAGGACCAACTGGACCAATGCAGAGATATACTCCTACTGAATGACAGTTTGTGTTGAACAAGCCTATCTGGGCTTGCTTGGCAAAGACAGGGACAATAAAGAACCCTGAACTGGACACATAGACACTGGGAAGAACAGAAATGCCTATCACAGGAGACAGAGCACTTCCCATCACAGTGGAAGAGCCCGTGCATCTGATCAACTCAGGACCCCAGGTGGTGCCTTCTACCTACAAACAGAGACCCTCCTTGGTTTCCTTAGTCCATAGTTTCCAAGCAGGCATGTTGACACCCAAAAGAGGACCATCGGAACCTTGATTCTCCCTGGGATTTGCAACATGGTGGTATCTGATTGATCAGTGTGTTTGGGGAGGGGGGCGTCGACCAAATAGGGAGCTGAGCTTCCCTGACCAAGTGCACTTCAGACAGGCTATAGACTACATATTGGGACTCCCTACCCCTCACCCCTACCTGTCCACTCGACTGGGAACTCAGTGTACAGCATCTAGATCTTGGCCCACAGCAGTAAAGTTCTGGACCATAACATGCTGTTGAGCGATCCAGAAGGCTGCACCAGATCACAATGGTTCTGACTGAGAGTCCTGAGACTCTTCTGAGAGCAGTTTGGGAAGACCATAACCACAGTCCTGACACCCAAGCTACAGGGAAAGTGTTAGAAGCCCCACCAACTCAGGTAAGCTGTTCTATAACACAGTGCCCCTGGCTGGGTAAAGGTGCCGAGCTTCCCGAGTCCAAGCGCTATAGACACCTTGTAGATTCCACATTGGAACTCTCTGCTCGTGCCTGTCTGCCACTTCGACTGAGCATTCATTCTAGAGCACCCAGATCTCTGACCCTGGAGAAGTGAAGCAGCTCTGGACCCTTGTGTGCTGCCTGAGTAATGCAGGCTACACCAGATCTCAGTTCTCCTGACCGAGAGGCACAGGTTGTGATCCTCCTGAGAGCACCTGGAAGGGCCACAACCATGGTCCTGATGACCCACAGTCCTGATACCCTAGCTGCAGGGAAACTGTTAGAATCCTGCTGGCTCAGTCAGGCTGGACTGGAATACAGTGTTTCTGGTTGGGAAAAGGCAGATGAGCTTCCAGGAGTCCAATCACTGTGGACAGGTTTTGGACTCCACACTGGGACTCCCTGCAGGGCACCTGCCTTGCCCCTTAGCTAAACATCCAGGCTACAACACAGAGAGCTCCGATCCCGGAGCAGTGAAACAGGCCTGGACCACTGCACTCTGCCTGGGTGACATGAGTTGACCAGATCACAGTACTTGCAGCTATAAGGTGCACATTGAACCTGATTGCTCCCTGAGAGCAGCTTGGGAGTTCCTGATGTCTAAGCTGCAGGGGAACTGCAGCCCTAGCCTATAGTCTGTGTCCTGCCAACCCCCACCAACATTGCTAAGAAGACCAGCTGGATCTCAGGAACCTGCAGGCAGGAATAACACATCCCACCCAATGCTTGCCCTGAGTACTCAGTTGGGACACAGCAGGGGGGATGAACCTTGGGAGGACCACTGAGAACCAGCCCCCAACACAAGACCTCACCCAGGCTGCAGAGAGCTACAGGTCACCAAGATTATACAGCCTCCACACCAAAACTCCTTCCTTGGCACCAAGTCCAGAAGACCCCAGGAATAAACAGGTAAGGCTACCAACAACCAGATGGCTAAAGACTAATGAAAGAACAGAACTGACAAAAGTTAGGGAAATATGATTCCAACAAAATTCAGCTAGGCTAATACAACCAAGCCCTGAACATCCCACCATACCTGAAACACAATAAAATGATGACAAACTTATATGTATGAAAATGATAGAAGCCTTACAAGAAGAAAATAAATTCCCTCTTAAAAAAAAAACTTTAAACGATTATTCTTCTCCCCAGTTTTACAAGATGTTTTTGTCTTTTTGGAGTTTTTTGTTTTGTTTTTTTTATATATAATTTTTATTGGAAAATTTTTATTATGTGAATTTCACACCATGCACCCTGTTCTCTCTCATCTCCCACCTCTCCTCAGACCCACCCTCTACCCTTGCAATCTATCCCAGCATAAAAAATAAAATCTCATTGTGGAAGCTGCAGTGTGTCTCAGTGTGCCCCACAATATTCCCTTTTTTCCACACGTTTGCTTGCAAATGTTCATCAAAATGACTCCTTGGTCTGGTATGAGGCCTCTGGTTTCTGCTACTTTCTCAGTACTGGAACCTCACTGGAACTCCTTTCAGATATGTGGAAACTGGCCTGAGTCATGGAGATCCTTCAGTCCTGGGATGTGGAACTGGCCTCTTCTTGCACTCTAGCAGTTTATCCATGGGGTAGATGTTGGGGTGGGCCAATTCAAAGCCTTGGTTCTGGACCTGAAACCCCCACTTGCAGGGCCAGGTCTATGGAAATGTGCACAGCCTACTCTCCCAATTGCTGCAGCATGTAAGGTGCATGGACAGCTATCCTGCTCTTGTGACCCCATCTGGCTCAGATCTCCTGTCAGCCAGTGGTGATGAGGGCAAAAGGGAAGGAAGGGGATCTCTCCCTAGCCAACACCACCACATAGTAGACAGAAGGCAAGGCTGGATCTCCCACAATCACTCCCTCAAGGCTGGCTCACTCACAACCCCCATATCCAGAACCAGCTTTAGTGTGCTACCCAGGAAAAGTACAGGCCTGCTCTCCTGAGTGCTGCAGCAGGTAAAGGGCAGGGACAGCTCTCCTGCTCTTGTGACCCCACATGGGCCAGATCTCATCCCAGGGCTGGGTCTGTACAACCCCTACATCCATGGCCAGATAGAGTTCTTCTAGTTTTTGGCTTGTTTCCTGTTCTGAGGGCCCATCTGGTACTTACCTGTTACTGGTTTGGTAGTCATGACAGGCTACTTGTGGTGCCTGTGTTGGTATCCAGCTTGCTTTTTTTTTTCAGGAATGTTAGGCAACTATTTATTCAGATGTTCATAGGTCATAACACTGAATAAAGATACAGCCTTTCTCCTCTCTGCCACCTGCTAATGCACATGTGACATAACAGCTACATCTGCAATGCCTCTAGGGGCAGCAGGGAAAATACATCCCTTAAAGAATTTTTTTAATCACAATTCTACAGATGAAAGTAATAGAGAATTCCATTAAGGACTTCCAAGTAAACTTAGCCAAACAAGAATGGGAAAGACAGAAAGCTGGGAAAGAATTGAAGGCAAAGACAACCAAATTGGAGCAGGAAATGTATAAAATGGTTCAAGACCTGAAATTGGAAATGTAAGCAATAAAGAAAACATAAGCAGAGACAATCCTGGAGGTGGAAAACCAAGGAAAGAGAACAGGAACTACAGACATGAGTATCACAAATAGTATACAAGAGATGGAAGACTGAATCTCAGGTGTAGAAGACTCAATAGAAGAAATTAGTACAACAACCAATGGAAATGAGAAATCTAAAAAAGTTCTCACCCATAATATCTAAGAAATCAAGAACTCAATAAAAAGACAAAAACTAAGAATTATAGGAAAAGATGAAAGAAAAGATTCCTACTGCAAGGACCAGGGAACATTTTCAACAAAATCATAGAAGAAAATTTCCAAAATCTAAAGAAAGAGATGCTGGTAAATTCCAGGAGACATACAGAATCCCAAAAAGATTGGACCAGAAAAGAAATTCCTCCTGCCACATAATAATTAAAACTCCAAATATGCAGGACAAGGAATATTAAAAGCTGTAAGAGAAAAAGGCCAAGTAACATATAATGGCAGACCTATCAGAATGACACCAGACTTTTGCTCAAAAACTTTAAAAGCCAGAAGTGCCTGGTCAGATCTCCTACAAGCCCTAAGAGACTACAGGTGCCAGCCCAGTCTGTACCCAGCAAAATTTTCAATCAACATAGATGGGGAAAACAAGATATTTCATGTCAAAACCAAATTCAAACAATATCTATTCACAAACCCAGCTCTACGGAAGATCCTAGAAGGAAAATTCCACCTGAGAGAAGGTAACTATAGCCAAGAAAACACAGGAAACAAGTAACTCCACTGTAGCTAAACAAAAAGAAATACACAAGTGCACTACATCAAAATAACAGGAAATAACAATGTATGGTCATTAATATCTCTTAGTAATGTATAGTCATTAATATATCTCAACTATTCACTTATGTTATCCCAACCCCAAGTTACCAGAATCAGCCATGTATATATGCTTCCAAATGTATAAACACATGTACAAAGTTAATTATGCAACACTGTTTACAACTTCAAAACATTATGAATCAACTATATGTCCAAATATGGCCAGTTAGAATTAACTATGCATAGCACAGCATAGAGTATTGTTTGAAAGAATGAGAGCTTTGTCATTTATGTGAGAAACCGCAGCTTACATGGCTATTAGAAATCAAGTTCCTGTATTATGGAGATACACAAAATAGATGAGACTGCACAGACTCAATGAACATGTACAATAGAAATACGAGGAAGAAAACTAAAAATGATATGTGCATGCTGCGTACAGCAAGTATGGAATTGATGGATAAGAGAGAAAAAGGACTGGAATATCTGGAGAGGAAAGACTTTTTTCTGACAGTATGTTTTTTTGTTTCTTAGAATTCACTATGATATTTCTCATACCTTCACCTACAAAGAGCATCTAGGCCCAGAGAGGAAGATCAAAAGTGTTGTGCAAGCACTAACTAATCAACTTACATATTTCAGGCTGAGTCATATAGTCACACTTAGAGTGGTGGGAGAAAATAATCACCCTATGCAACTGGGAAAACAGTAGCTTGGCTGAATAAAACCAGTAAACAAACATTGCAGCTTAAATATGTAATAGTACTTAAAGTGTTTCCCACCAGGAGTATGGGGTTGTATTGAATCACTAAGAGATATAATATCAATAATGAGATTCTACTTTCACACTGTTGGAGAAAGATGCTATGAATCAAACCATGGAAGGGAAAAGGTCCTTGTAGTATCAGAAAGGAATCTAAGTATAAGTAACAACTTGGGACTTTTAGTATGTGGATCAATAAAAAGGAAATGTAGGGAGGTACATCAGTGCACATGTCTTCTGTCCTATGTGCCACAATGGCCTACCTATAAGCAATGACCCAGAACATGTGTGTACCAAAATCTCGATCCCTAGGTACTGTTTCACAAAGAAAAGAGGCTGAAGCAAGGGTCCTCGGAGACTCTGATGATTCCAAGACTGGAGCAGAGAAAATACAAGGTGAGTTCCATGCATCTTCATTGTACAAAAAACATAAGGATATGGTAATAATAAGGGGAATTTGAAAAGAACAGGGAAGCCACTATTAATTATTTTATCTTGGGACTATAGAGACGTTTCAGCAGCTATGGATACAGGTTGCTCTTGGAGAGGATGAAAATTTGGTTCCAAAACTCAGACTGGATGGCTTATAGGAGTCTATAAGTTCAGCTCCCAGAGCCTCCAACACATACACACACACATAAAAATAAAATATTTTTGCTCTTTTTTCCCTTTTTACTAAAAATGGATTTTTTTCTTCACACAATATATTCTGATGATGGTTTCCCTTCTTCCACATTCCCAGTTTCTCACTGCCTCCTCTCCCATTGGCATCCACCGTTTTCTGTCTCTCATTAGAAAATAAATAGGCTTCTAATGTTTAACAATAAAATGAAAACTAGCACTCTGGAATGTGACAAAACCAACAAACAGAAATATAGGCTCCAAAAAAAAAGCACAAGATACAGACACAGATACCCACTCAATTGCACCCTCAGGAATCCTGTAAGAAAACTGAACTAGGAGACATAATATATATGCAGAAGACCCCACAGGATAAAAAAGATAAGAAAAAATCGAATGTAAATAAAATAAAAATAAGATAGAATTGAAAGAAAGGGGGGAGGGAGAAAGGAAGGAAGGAAAGGAGAGCCCTGACATGACATTATGAGTAAATGAACCTCCAGATGCTGCTGAATTTACTTTTTGATGACCATCTACTGCTGGGCATGAGGCCTACCCTTAAAAGTAGTTTGTTTTCCCAGTGAGACTCCCTCGGAGAAAATTAATTTTCACTTGCAAGTGGTTATCAATTGGAAATAGCTTCTGTGATAGGGATGAGGGCATGTGTCCACTTCTTTCAGTTCCCGGACCCAAGTAGGTACAGACTCATGCAGGCCTTATGCAAACTGCATCAAGCTTCTGTGAGTTCCTACGTACATCGATCCTATTGACTTAGAGGGCCTTGTTTCCTTGGAGTTCTCCATCCCTTGTAGCTCTTACACTCTTCCCATCTCCACTTCTGCAGGGTTCTCTGAACTCTAAGAGAGGGATTTGGTGGAAACAGCCTCTTTCATGCTGAGTGTTCCAAGGTCTCTCACTCTTTGCATAATGTCTTACTGTGATGGTTTCTCAAGAAGATGGGACTCGAATCTATCTCAAGATCCAGCTATACTATTCTTGAACATATTCCCAAAGGATGCTTTATCCTACCACAGAGATACTTGCTCAATCATATTCATTACTGCTCTATTCATAATAACAAGAAATGAAAATAACTTAGATGCCCTTCAATAGATGAGTGAATACAAAAAGTGGTCATTTACACAATAGAATATTACTCAGCTGTTAGGAAGATGAAATCATTGAATGCTCAGATAGTTGGATGGAACTAAAGAAAATCATCCTGAGTAAGATAACCTAGACCCAGAAAGACAAATATGGTATATATTCACTTATAAAGAGGTATTAGCTATTAAGTAATGATAACCAAGCTACAATTTGTAAAACCACAGAGGTGAGATATAGAGTTAAGCATGGGGGGATATATCTCTCTAGGTAAGGGAAATAGAATAGGTTGAGTGGGGACTGGATTAGGAGGATCAAATGGGAGGAGGAGGAAGAAGGAGATGAGAGAAGAAATACAGGGAGAAACAGCTAAAATTAAGGGCTTCTTAAAATATGTGCATTTATGAAGGTGATCTAAAAATGAAATGCTCATAGGAAAGTATATTATTGATAAGTTAAAATAGATAATCCTAAATATCAACAAATGGTTAGATGAATAAAAATAGTTCTCCTTTGAAGAAATAGTCAAATTAAATTCAGAAAGAGAGAGCAAAGCAAGTATCACCATTGGTCAGATACTGAAAATAATCACTGCCGCCATGATCTCCAAGGATTGCTAAAACCCACAAGCAAAATTAGGGATAAACATATTGCAAAATCTTTAAACACTTCTTCCAAGACACACAAATACTTCCATTATTTAAAGAAAAAAAAGTAACTTTTCAGTGAATTAACTCAAGTATCAACAACTAGAGGGGTCCTTGAGGAATGGCCTAATAAGACTATTGACCTTGTGAACCCATGAACACAGAAAAGCATATCTACATATGTAACATTTTCTGCAGTTCTTGACGAAATGCATCATCTCTTTGAAGTTGTGAGATTGTGGGCAATTGAGGGACATTTTAATAAATAACAGTACTCTTCAACCTATTTTAAACCATGAAAAACTAGGAAAGACTGAGGAACTAAAAATAAAATGGCAATTAAAATATAAAACCAAAAGTACTATGCAATGTAACAGGAAGGATATGTGTAGGAGAAACTGATGGAATCTAAATAAGTCTATAGTTCAGTTAACAATTATGTCAACATTCTTTGATATTCTTGGTGATAAAAATTTGTCCAATGCTTACCTATGATGGTAACAGGAAAAGTAGAAAGATGAGGGACTTACAGGATGTTCACATGATTATGCAAAGCTTTTGTGCAAGCATACAATTATTTCAACTAATGAATTTAACTAAGAGTTTAACAAATGCAGCTATAATATTTCTAAAACCTCCTGTGATTTTGAGTGTCAGGATCATGCTTCAGGTGATGACATGCTTCTGTTTTCTCTCCTTGGAGCAATGTCTTCCTATAGATAACAGATTCGTTTTCTTTCCTGCAACCTTGGTTCATCACCAGAAAATTCAAGAAAACGTTTGATTTTTTCAGAATATATTTTTTAATTTTTTGTTTAGCCTTGTACTGCTATGTTGTAAAATTCAAATACCCAAATACATCTATTCATGTAGCTAGCTTCCCAAGAAGGTAAAAAAAAAAAAAAAAAAAAAAAAAATCCTCAGGGGCCCGCAAAGGGAAAAAAAATCAAAACAAATTAAATTCATGGATAAAATATATTTTTTGTATGGTTAAAGCTTCAAAGATTTTTTTTTCTTTTTTAGATTATTTGCAGTCATTTTACAATGAAACTTGCAATTGGGATTTAGCCATGAAGGAAAAGGCAGTGAGCCTCAAACATCAATAGGAAGTTAAAAATATCTACAATGACAATGGTGCAGAGAGATCCAGAGATTTTTTATGAAATATAAAATATTTCATGTGCATTGCACTTGCATTATAGCTCATAAAGTTGAAAATAGTTAATAGTGCCATCAGTGTACCTCATGTTAATATGTGGAGAGCTTGTGATGATTGCATTGCCAGATGCTACTATAAGAGAACACCAACAGACTCAACCCTCACTTTACTTATGGAAAAGATTTTTAAAAGACAGAAGTACAGACTCCCACTACACTAAAATCTCCCCTAAACTTAAGTTGCACAACTGTAGACGATAATATGTGAGTGACAATACCAATCAGGAAGTCATGATCTTGGAGGGGAAGGGTGTGTATTACAGTATCATGGTTAGTCACTACAAATGATCCAGGTATTAGCCTAGACCCTCACTGTTCTCTGACAGTTCTGGTCAAGAATATGCTTCTTCAGAAGCATAACAAGGTGACAGCAAATTATGCTAACAACCCTTTGATTTGTATATGCCCTATCCTGAAAACAAATGATATCCTTTTATCATTTTTGAAATTTTAATTTGTTAGTAGCCCCATTTTTGCCTCTGTTATGTTAATTATGACATTATCATAGAAACAGTATGTCTGCCAATTCATATTTGCAAAAATAATTTGGGTTTTGAAAATGTTAAAATGACCAAGTTCACATCATTTTAGGAAACATAACTTCTATATCTCATAATGGTTTTTCATAAATGACTCCAGTTTATTAAATTATATTTCCATGTAATAGGAATATGACAGTAGTTATTGGTAATTATTTTGTGGAAAATGAGGAGGTGCTTAGTGAACTAATTAACTCATAGGAATTGAGGACAATATACACAAAAGTTAATGAATTATTTAAATGCTTTGGATCAGTAGCAGATGGGCATGTTTTCCCCACTGGTGCTCAGATTTTCTCAGTCAGATTTTTCTCATATGATAGTATACATAAGTGACCCCAAAAACCCCACCAGAAAACTCCTACAACTGATAAACACCTTCAGCAAGGTGGCAGGATACAAAATTAATTCAAAAAAATCAGAAGCCCTTCTTTATACAAAAAATAAATGGGCTGAGAAAGAAATTAGGGAAACAACACTCTTCACAATAGCCACAAACAATATAAAATACCTGGGGGTAACTCTAGCCAAGCAAGTAAAAGACCTGTATGGCAAGAACTTCAAGTCCTTAAAGAAAGAAATTGAAGAGGACATCAGAAGATGGAAAGATTTTCCATGCACATGGATAGGTAAAATCAACATTAAAAAATGGCCATTCTGCCAAAAGCAATATACAAAGTCAATGCAATTCCCATCAAAATACCAACACAATTCTTTACAGAAAAAAAAATCTTAACTTCATATGGAGTAACAAAAACCCAGAATAGCTAAATCAATCCTGTACAATTAAAAAAAAAAATAAAAAAATCTGGAGGTATCACCATCCCAGATTTCATGCTGTACTATACAGAACAATAGTAATAAAAACAACATGGTACTGGTGTAGAAACAGACCAGTGGATCAATAGAATCGAATTGAAGACCCAGAAATGAACCCACACACCTATGGTCACTTAATCTTCGACAAAGAAGATTTTCTCTAAGAAGGTAAGAAGAAGAGAATGAGCTGAATGCAGAGGCCTATGCTGTACTCCCAGCACCTAAAAGACAGGGCATGAGGGGGAGCTCCCAAGACTTGGAGGCCAGTCTTAGATTCATAGTGAATTTCAGTCAATCTAGGCTACAGAGTAAGACTCAGAGAGAGAAAGGGGGGGAGTGAGGGAGGGAGGAAGAAATAATAGAAAGAAGAAAGGAAGGAAGGAATTCAAAGGGAAAGAGGGAAAGAGGGATGGAGGGAAAAGGAATTGTGTTGTCTCTGATTAAAAGATTTTCAGCTAGAAGCTATAACACACTATGGCACGTAAAAGAGGTTCTGATTAAAGTTGACCAATTTAGTGTGTCACTGTCTCACTCTTTATTTTCAATTAGTAGACTTATTCTGACAGGCAAAGGGAAGACCCATGGCCAGCATCAAAAGCAGCCTTCACCTAAGAGGCTTCGCCTTGCACTCACTCCTCTGCCTGTGAAGTATGTGAATGCAGATATCAGTTAAGCAGGTCAGTTCTGACAATCGTACCCATTCCATGAAAAGAGGCAGGGCATCAGGTAACACAATAGTGTAAAGTGTATATGAAAATGCTACCAATATTCCTTATACATTTCTTTCTCTCTTTTCTCAGTGATTACAATGTGATTTTCAATGTCAAATGCTTTGTTTCTTAACTTAGGATTTTAGCTCCTTTCTTCCCATCTGTATAAGTAAATAGGTCAATAAAACTGTGATTTTTTTAAAGCTTAGTTTATAACAAATTATGTAAAATGTAACTAAATAGATTTTTTCTGAATTTCATAACTAAGTTCTTTATCAAGGTCCAGCAGAACATCTACATGGGTATACTTAAGATGTAGGGATTACTAACAAGAAAGAAGACCAGAATCTGGAGCTCAGAAGAGTATATCTGAACCATGCTGGAACCAGAAGGAAGGAGGAAGTGGTTGATAATCACTACAGGTCAGAAAGTTGCCTGTTAGACAGCTGCCTTTGAAGACTTTGCTCAAGGAATCAGATGGTCCATTGTAGCCTAATGAGCATTGATCTCAAGGAATAATTGCTTTGACTTCATTCTCTGAGATCCTCTATTAAGTTCCTATGAAATAACCTCCAATTTTCCAGATCAGTTTTGAAGTGAGCAACAAACACTGGCTTACAAACGGTTGGATTCCAAAAGCTCATCCACCTAGAGCAAAAAGTAGGATAGAGACAATAAAGGATGAAGAGACAGAAGAACACTTGAGATTCAGAGTAACAGAGAACACAGGTAGTCTGCAGTCACATTGTTTCCCAAATGAAAAAGTGTCCTAGCCATGCAAGCAGATCTTTCTTTCCCAGCATGTTCCTTCTCAGACAAGGGGCATCAATGAGTGACAAGGTAATCACACTAACTGGGGCTATCTACACAGAAAGAGAAAAGAGGAGCTAGAAGATAACAGTAAGAATTTCCTTCCCATTCCTACAAAACATTCCTCCATATTTTATTCTAACAATACATTGGATTTAACTAGGCCTTTAAATATATTTTATGTCCAGGAGTAGATGGGCAGCACAAAACAAACTCAGTGGCATCTTTGGAAGTTCTTTGTCTCATAATGTTTAGTAAAGGCATTTATTTACCTACTTACTTATTTATTTACCTACTTACTTACTTATTTATATTTACCTTTACAGGTCCTTTGTGTTAATACCATGGCTACCAGTTTTGCATTTTTATGCTAATTCTGAGTATAGGAATACTTATATCTCCATGTCTAAATGTGTTTCTTATGCTTTTCTCTTTGACTCTTTTTCTTATTTTTCTGTTTGTCTGTTTGTTTTGTCCTATTCTGATTTGGTTTTTTTGTTTTAGCTTACTTTATTATTATTATTTAGATGTTTATTTATTTCATAAGAAGAGACACTAGGTTGTGAATTTGGATGGGGAATCTTGGAGGAGTTGGGGGAGACAAAGTCATAATCAGAATAGATTGTATGAAAAAAATCTATTTTCAACAAAAGACAGCAAAATATTTTTATTAATTCTTTGAGAATTTTATGCAATGTATTCTGATCATATTTACCCTCCCCCAGTTCCTCTCACATTTATGGCCCTTCCCTTTTGACCTAACTTGTGTCCTCAGGCTTTCAAAATGTAAGTGAAACATGTGCTACTAATATCACCCAACCAGAGATACATCTATTTTCCATGAAATATTGAAGTGTCTAAGTACACACGCACACATACACACACACACACACACACACACACACACACACACACACACACACACTTACTTTCTGATGTCACATGACCAATATCTACTATAGCCCTTTAGTAATATTTTTCAGGAACCATCAACTGGCAAAGTACACTTTGTTACTGTAGGTCATAAAACATTAGTTAAATCAATCCTGAATCATTCATAATTAGAAACTAAATACTCTTCCTTCCCTTTCCAATCTGTATCTAGTCATGTTTCCCAATGGATCCCACAAAAGGATGACATTTCAACATCAATGAGTTCAAATTTTAAAATGTCAAAATATCAAGCCCCAAGGCTGAATTATATATCCTCTATCAGATTCCCAAAGATTAAAGTCCAAAAAATTAAAAATGTTTTTGAGTTAAAGTATGAAACAAAATAAATTTTCTAATAAAAATTGAAATTATAAAAAGTTGAAGTTCAAAATTATTCCTCCCAAACTTCTTATGCTGATCACATTTTAGAAGAATTCCTAGTGTTCTTCCAGAAACAGTGGCCTGAGCTGACTCTCATTATTATGTGTGTTATTTACCCAACTTCTTCAGGTCAGGTTTTCCACCAGACCTTCAGGACTCCAAGAGTTCAAGTATACATAAACATTACCAAGGCATTAAGCCCCACTACTCACCATTAAGAGAAGTAGTCTTGAGACTATGCCCCAGTCAAGATACTATTATCGGCAGATCCTAACAGAAGCACTGGCTTTTTCAGTGGAACAGATCAACAGAGAAAAACCCTGGTTTTAGTTCTAGGGATGCCAATAAAGCTGTATCCCTTTTTCAGAATCCATAATTTTACTTAAAACCAAGTATAAGTTTTTTAACAGGAAGTAAATTTCAGTACAATTAGTTAATCCTATATGGTGAAGATGTTCATATTCACAGCTATTCTCAGAGCTTGGAATTGAAGACGACATGAAATAAATTGTAGATATTTGTCAAAATAGTATACCTGTTCTGGCTCTAATTTGAAGTAGTGAGCTTCCATACACACTACACTTTCAAATCTCTTAGTATAATCTGGTCTTTGTGCAGATTGAGTGGAGTGTAGACTTTATCTGGTGATATGGTTTTCATGATCCGAGTAGATATCTTCAGTGGTACTGTCTCTGTGGTCAGTTGGCATGGGTCTACTGCAGTGCTGAGAAACCTGTTTTCTGAGGATGTTGTTACACTCAAATTGAATTAGAAAACTTCAAGCCAACTAGAGGCAGTCTGTGTGCTGTGCAGCCATGGCAGATTGAGTGGGTAGAGGAGTGGCTGCTTTCCTCCCATGGAGAACAGTCTCATTCTCCTTGACTCTTAGCTGCCTTCTCAGGGGTTATTTAGAATTCACAGGCCTTGGCACAGAAAGTCACCTTCCTCTCTTACTGTTTTTCCTACTTCTTACATGGCACGGCATGTACCAAAGAACTGCTCTCCCAGAAATCTCTGGAAAGGACTCATCTAAAAACATATTACTGTGTATATTGCTGATATTTATGATTATTTATGATATTTTTAGCCTATAAGTCAAGTAGGCTGATCAGTCTCCACTCTCATTTTTTATAACTAAAAGAAATAGAAAATAAATACATTGAAGAATAATTGTTCACTTTCATGCATAAACCATACCAAGAAGACAGATATTCAACTGAAAAGCAAGTGGTGATCTTCAAACATCAAACAATTTTGTAATTTCAGAGCAAATCCAAAAGTAATTTGTCAGTACAAAGAGTATGAAGAAAATGAACAGTTGTAAGAGAATGTTAAGAGAACTATCTCAAAACAATTACAGAAATGACAAAATAATCACTGCCAACAACTCAAGATGTTCCAGTGAGATTTGAGCAGGATCTGTACAAGAAGAAAGTGTGTTATTTTAGATACACAAAAGCAGGGGGAGGGGAGAAAGACAAATACTTTAAAGACAAAATAATCTCTTAAACTCATAAGCAGTTGCAAACACACAGCCACTAAGCAGTAATTAAAAAAAAACTGCTCTATTTGTTATTTGCACATTGTTATGACTATAATACCTGAGAGAAACAAAACGAATATTTGTGTGAGCTCATAGTTTGAGAGAATTTTAGTTCATCATGGTATGTAAAGTATGGTGGAGCAGAGAAGGAGGAAGCAAGAACCTGACAGGAACAGGGGCCAGATCTCACTTTTAAAATTCCATTGAAGACCTATTTCCACCAGGCATCCTCCACAAATAGCATCACCGTTGAAGAATAAGCATTCAGTCAGTAAGACTATGGTCCACATCTCAGATTTAATTTATGATACACAATTGAATTGCATTGCTCAGCATGATAGTGTGGTCCATTCCTCACTCTTTTTTTTTTTAATCTAGTCCATTACAGTGTATCTTTGAAACTTAAAACTCTACCCATTATAAAGAAGAATTTATTAGCCCATCTCTAATCATGTGACTTTAGGCTTTGTTTTGATGAATAGAACACTAACAAAAGTAATGGTGTTAAGCTTCCATAAGGCTTGCTCCTTCTCTCTCTCCCTCCTTCCCTTCCTCCCTTCTTTCTTGTTTGGTGTGAGGAGCATTTGTGAGGTACTGAGTCTCCTAAATACTCTTTCCCATGACTGTTAGTCTTTTTCAAGATCTTTCCCTTTGCCCATCTTCCTTATGTTCTCTTAATACTGAAGTTGTCTTTTCCCCATATCCTGTGGTTTTCTTTTATATCAAAACATCACTAGTATGATGTTTTTCAAAGCTGATAGAGAATTTATGGAAATAATGAAACTAAGTAAATGATAGCAATATATTCAAAAGCACACTTTGAAATATTTAAGGATAAGAACATGCTGATATGTAGTTTTGTGGAAACATGCTTCTTTTGTTTTATCTAGAAATGAGTATTCAGATTTTTCACTAGAATTTATGTCTTTATCAAGATTTCCGTTTCATGAACCAAACTAGTCCCTATGAACTATATAGTATAAAATACTTTTATCCTTGTTATCATCTTTAATATTCTGGACATTAAACCATTCTACAGAAGTTTTAAAAATGTTCCCTTTACATATTCCACAGTACTAAGTTATCTTAGTACCGTGGATTAACTGTATTTTCCATGTATTCACTCTAAATTACTATATTAACATTCTATTAGAATAACTTTTTTCACTTACCATATAAAGTAAAACAAAGCAAAAAAAACTTTACCCTGCTGGTTACAGTATTTCTTTGTCTATATGTAATTCCAGAAAATGAACACACTCTCCATTAGTTCTCACATACAAAATCAGTCACTGTACATGGACAGTGGACATTATTCAGACTGACCATAAGTAAACTTCACACACCATGAAATATAGCTTTTCTGACGATTCCTTTTGAATTTTCTTTTTCTACATGAAAAGAAAAAAAAATCAGCAATTCCTAGAGAGCTGATTTTAAGACATCACTTGGTTCAGTTGGAACCCTTTGGAAAAGGCTTGTGTTATTTCACAAAAGGCATTGAAGAATGAAGAGCGGTTTTCATACATATTCTGAATTTCTTTGACTTCTTCATAACCTTGAACAGGTTTTCATTTCAAATCTTCACCATATACTTATTTCCACCAAATAATGTAGGTGGGAAGCAAGTACTGTGGGTAGTTAGAATCATGTCATATATTAGGCCAACTCCAAATGGATGCTGCTGGTTTTTAAGTCAATTGCAGAGAAATGGGTAATCACCCCTTCCATGGAGTCACAACTTCTGTTCCATAAAAAGAGATCTTTGTAAGAGCTGCTTCTGTGCCTCTTAAACCAAAAGAGAGATTTGGAATTGCGCTAGCTCCGTCTCACAGCAGTAAGGGTCAACCCTTTGGACACTCTCTTCACATGTGACATACAATTAATCTGTGAGCATAAGGTGACCAGTGAACTCTGGTATAACTTGTAGAGGTCAGCGAATAGCATTTGCCACTGATTTTACATATTTTTTTTAATTTTTGAATGTCAATGGATTCTGCTTTAGAATTATTTTCATTCTTATTACTTGACTTTTTGGCACTGTTCATTTTCTAAATGAACATAATTGAAGAACCTGCTTAATTATATCCCTTAGTACTAAAAATGGCAAAACTGCTGCTACCTGAAAACATGGAATTTTTCAAAATGCTACAAGTTTGTGCTTAAAGGTACTGTTAAAGGAGCAATTTGAGAGCATGTAAATAAAGCATGATTTGGACTACATAAGCTAATTTGTTTCCAAGTACAGTGGAGAAAGGATGGTTATTACAATTGCCATGGTGACAGCTTATTACCAACAGGAAGCCTATGCTGTTCCCATTTGTGGTGGTTAATCTCAGTTGTCAACAATATGATTTAGAATCACCTCAGGAAATAATCTCTGGGCACATCTGGGAGTGCTTTTCTAGATTAGGTTATGTGAGATAGGAAAAGCCACCCCAAATGAGGCAGTACAGCTCCTGTGGGCTAAAAAGAAAGGCAGGAAGCAGCAACATGCATCTCTCTGTTTCCCTGATACAGTGAGACAAATCATCTGCTGACTCTGTCGCCACACCTTCCCTGACATGATGAATGGTATGTGTCCTCTTCAACTGTGAGCCAAATAAGCTCTTCCTTTCTCAAATTGCTTTTGTTCAGTCAATGTTCAGGGGTCAACAGTACATGTATACTTTATGCTTAACTTCTATCAAAATCTAACAATGGGCATAACACTCTAAGGATACATTTTATCTTGGAATTTTATTATTTATTGGCATCTGGTTTTGAAGAGATTTAAAGAAAACAAGACAGATGGATTTCTGCATTACAAGTTTTCTGGGTAAAAATCACTTTTTTCATCTTATTTTGTATTAGGCAAGATATTAATTGCATTGTTATTCCAAATGACTTTTTAAGTCACAGAAATCTGTTTGATCCACTTTTTTGCATAATTTATCAGTTATGTACTCTCACTGCACCCAAGGACTTTCAAAGACAGAAAGTACCTGATCACAAGGACAGTGGGGATTTGATCTAGAATCTCCAAATAAAATTCAAAAGCAGAATGGAGAAATGTATAGAGATTACTTATTATAGAATTTGGAATAACTTTTCTTCCCTCTATGTCTCAAGTGCCCACTTATCATCTGCTAGATCACTATATATATATTTCAGTGAGTGTTGTTGTCAATATCTGTGTGATTAATTTATATAAGCATTTTGAAACTGGATTACTTTCCTTGTCTCCACAATCCTTAACTTTGAGAGACTGGCTAAACATGTACTTCCTATATTTATTTAATATGCTCAATTTGCTCGCCAAGATGAAGACTCAGACTGCTGTTTTTAGACAATTTTCCATGAGAGCACACCTAATGCTGCATTGCCTGTTCAAGAAAAACACGTAGTAACTCAACTTGAAATTTATGAGTATCAATTTGACAGTACTAAAATGTATGTATTTAGAAATATGTCAGGATTAATGAAAAAAACTATCATGAGCATAAAAATGAACAAGAACATACAGTACATCAAATATCTTTAAGCAGAAAGGAGGAAAGTTAAAAAGAATAAAATATAAATTCAGAACTTTATGGAGCATCATGGAAGATTCAAGCTTTTGATGTTGCTAGGAACATTTGAGAGCTACTGTGATCTATCTTAGAGGATGAGTTAACACATTAAGACTGAGAATGACTAAAGACACTTATGCAAAAATAGAGCTACCAAAGGATGACACACTAGAAAAATAATGCTAAAAAAAGGATTCTATATCACAGCCTTGTCTAAAGATGGAGAGAAGGGAGCAAAGAAAATAGAAAAATATAGTCTTGTGAAGCTAATGCACAACTGAAATGTATGTTGATGTGGGTTTGAAGTCATAATTAAAAACAATGTTGAAAATTTCCAGCATAAGATATATAGTATGTTTTATATATATATATATATATATGTATATATATATATATAATAGGGATATAAAACTGCTAAAATCACAAGCTCAAATTTTTTAAGATACATACAAGAAAAAACAAGTCATCATGAATAAGAATGTAGAAAAGCTATGAACAATAGCACTAGAAATAAAAATCAGTGCATACAGGATGTGAAAATAGGTATACCAATGAAAATTTTAAAACATTTAGTAGAGAGATATGCATCAGGCTACAAAATTTGACCAGGTAATACTTACATGAAACTACATACCAGTATACTTATAAGAGAATCTTACAATAAAATAAATGCTTCTGGAAACTGGAAACAACCCAGAGGTCCCTCAACTTAAAAGTCATGCAAGCGTGTCATTTTGCTAGTTACTAGGACAGTCTATCACAGTTATTTTCTAAGCTAATCAGATATCAAGTTGCTAAGAGACAAGCAACAGTTGTTTATCTAAATAGAAGAGATAGACAGGGCATCTTCAAAAATCTCAAGAGATCTGCAGAATATGGCATTCAAAGATGTTTTCTTAACTTAAGATTTTTTTTAAATACTTTACTTTTTTTCTTCAAGTTACATCTCAGTCACAAACCCCTCCCTATTCCCCCTTCCTATCCCGCCCTTCCACCCTCTACCCCCAAGAAGTTTCCCCTTTCATTCCAACAGATGGTTCCTTCTCTTATAACAGTAAGTATTATACAAAACAACAGATATAAATATGCCATATTTATGAGAGTTAAATGGCCCAGTATACCTTCCCAACGTCCAGTTTATACATATTTGGCCCCTGGCTTTAACATTCTACTATCTAACCATCTCCATGAGTTTAAAGGTCTATATCTGACTCAACATTCATACTAACTTGCAACACACTTTTAAGAGTATCTTTTTAGATCTATAACACCCTCTTGATTCCTAAACAACTCAAAATTTAACTATGAGACTCTAGCTGTCTATTCTTCAACAACCTCAGAGACCTGAGAGGGATAAATATATCTGCTTATATAGGAAGTGCAGGGCCTGCAGCTTCCAAAACTAAGAAAGGACATACCAATGACTGCCTGGACAGTTCCCATTTTCTCTCCATACATTCCTGCATCAGTCTTCAGCCTTTGGGTCCTGTTTCTCTGACAGACATTTGTTGTAGAGCAGGGATTATGAAGGACTTACCTACCCTGTCTTGGCAGAGTTAGGATGTAGACTTCCCTGCTACCAAGTTTTGTCCTTTTTGGACAGCAGTCTGTCTGCAGTTGGTGCAAGGGGTTTTTTCATGCCAAGAGATAGGCTTGCCACTAATTCAACCATCGTACAGTGGAGGTTCTTCGATGCTTATCTTCTACTTGGAGTAGAATAGGGGGTGCTGTCAGGTGCTGATATGTCTCGATATAAAAAAAAAAGAAAATCTTAATTTAAGATAACATCTTTGAATGCCATATTCTGCAGATCTCTTGGGGTTTTTGAAGATGCCCTATCCATCTCTTGTATTTAGATAAGCAAATGTTGCTTGTCTCTTAGCAACTTGATTACTGGGTAGTTTAGAGAATATCTGTGATAGACTGTCATACTAGCTAACGAAGTGACATGTTTGCACGACTAGGAGTTTGTTTTACTTAACTATCCTAGACCGTTGTAGACAGTTGGTATCAAGAGGCCAGAGCTTCACATTTTATTTTTAAGTATGATTTTAGGTATGATACCATTAGGAAGCGTTACCTTTAATTTTGTATCAATATACAAAGATAAATTCAGTTGTGGTTAAATATAATCATAATTATGTACCAATATACAAAGATCAATGCCTACGTAGCCCAATACAATCTTAATATTACGTCCATATACAAGGGTCAATACCATTGTGGCCAACTATAATCTTAATTTTGTATCAATATACAAAGATCAATACCGATGTAATCCAAAACAATCTTATTTTTGCACAATAAACAATGGTCAATACAACTTTAGCCAAATATACTAATAATATTGTATCAATATACAAAGGTATAAGGGCATATTCAATAATCTGCCCCTTCTTCTTGGACCTTCCTGTGCTATGTCTATATCTCATTTTTCTCAAGCCTATGCACTCCTACATAGGAGAGGAAGAAGGATACAGAAAAGGAAAAGTAGGAAGTCCCTGGGGCTAACCTCCAAAACCCATTAAACAGGACCATTTATCAGCTTGTAATCTCTTCCCCTAAATATAGGAGTTTTCAGTTATCATTCAAATAACCAAAAAGAAGGGTGGAGAAACACCTTCCCCACCCTCTGGGCATGGGACCTCGCTCTCTTAAAGTGACTTCCTGCTGATTTGGGTCGTAGTAGACCTGTTTGGGGCCCGAACCCAAATGGAAAAAATGGTTAAAAATGTTAGTACACTCCTTTTATGTTCAGTCCTTCTGTTCTCAGCTGTTTAGATGACCTAAGGGGTTTGTAGGCAGAAGCTGATCTTGCAGGCTTCACTGAGGTTCTGGCCTGGGCATTGTGTAGAGCTGAACGGTCCCCGCAACATTGGATTGCCATGATTGCAGGCCCCCGATGGAGACAGCTATTGAGGAAGTCTGCCAGGCAGAATCAACTGGATCACTCGTCCTCCTTGGTGCCTGATTCTGCTCTCTGCTGAGGTTTCCGCTGCCCAGCCATCCCCGGGCTCCCCTAATGGACACTTCGATTCTCCTGGAAAGATATGAACAGAGCCCTGCCCCAATCCCAACACTGGGGCAATTGCCCTCTTTTTTTTTGGGGGGGTGGGGGCTAGGTAGTACTTCTCCTGAAGCAAATTTGGCCTTCCGACAACATACAAAGCGATATCTTTCAATCCGGGTTAAAGAAGAAATCATTCTGTCACCTTGGAGCTAAACCAGCTCCAGTGTATATATTTTGAGATCCCAAAGGACAATCTGCCTGCATCGAGAAGGCCTTTTGTAAGTAGCCTCCAAACCTAGGTCCCTTCAAATCCCATGTGTGTGTCTCTGAACTCTAATTATTGAGATCACAGACTGTGTTTCCCATCTGAAGGGATCAAAGATGTGTTCCACCACTCCTGGATCGAAGTCTTTCTCTATTTAGAGTTTGCCCTACATCAGGCTGACCCTGAGCTCTGGGATCTGCCGGTTTCTGACGCCAGTGTGCTGGGAGCTGGGACCAAGGGTGTACTCTTCTTGAATGGTGGGACCAAGAGTATGCACCCTCACCACCCCGCTCCGTATGACTCCAAAATACATAAGACCACCAACTCTATGGTGCTCCCCCCGTATCCACTGAAGTCAAAGGCATGGCCCAACACCACAATTCTCTTGTATTTTACCTTAGCTCCACGTCTTCTCTACACCTGGAGGTCTGCAAAACCAGGCCGAACTGCTGTATCCTCTATTCCATTCACAGTGTTTCAGCCCTGCCACCTGCGCTTTTTTTTTAGTTAATAAATTTATTTGTTTGTTGCTTCAGGTTACATCCTTATCATATTGTCCTCTTTTCCCGCTTCCCAGCCCCACCCTCCCATGCTCTACCCCCTGACCCTTCCGTCTTGTTCCTCTGGGGTGGACTGTCCCTGCCTAACAGTCTCTCACCACAGATCAGGAGTCATATGAGGGCCAAGAGCCTCTTCATTCACCGGGGGCCTATGAGACAGTACTGCCAGTGAAAGGTGTCTCATTGCTACTGGGGGAATACTAAAAAAAAGACCAACAAACACACAAACCCACAAAAACAAAGAATATCAACAAAAAAAGAGAGGAAAAAGAGAAAGGAAAAGGAAAAAGAAAAAAGAAAAAAAGAAGGAAAAAGAAAAAGATAAAAAAAAAATTATGTCCATGTTCCGTTTGGTGTGTTGGTTGTAGTACAGATATCCTGTACGATATAGCTAAAATCCTACTATAAGTGAATAGATGCTATGTGCATCCTTCTGAGACTGGGTTAGCTCACTCAGGATGAGCTCCTCTAGATCCATCCATTTGGTTGCAAATTGCATGATTTCATTGTTTCTGATAGCTGAGTAATATTCCATTGTATAGATGTACCACAATTTTTTAATCCATTCTTCAGTTGAGGGACATCTGGGTTGTTTCCAATTTCTAGCTATTACAAATAAGTCTGCTATGAACATAGATGAGGAGACTTCCCTATGTCTCCGTGAGAGGTCCTTTGGGTGTATACCCAGAAGTGGTATGGCTGGGTCCTGAGGCAAGTTTATACCTAGATTTCTAAGATATCACCAGACAGACCTCCATAGTGGTTGCACAAGCCTGCGTTCCCACCAGCAATGGAGTAGGGTTCCCCTTTCTCCACACCCTCGCCAGCATGCGCTATCATTTGAGCTCTTTATCTTAGCCATTCTAACAGGTGTTAGGTGGAATCTCAGGGTGGTCTTGAGTTGCATTTCTCTGATGATTAAGGATGTTGAACATTTCTTCAGGTGTCTCTCAGCCCTTAGGGATTCCTCCTTTGTGAATTCTCTATTTAGCTCCATCTCCCATTTTTTGATTGGATTATTTGGTTTCTTGGCATTTAGTTTCTTGAGTTCTTTGTAGATTTTAGATAATAGCCCTCTATCAGATATGGGGTTGGTGAAGATTTTCTCCCAGTCTGTTGGTTGCCGTTTTGTTCGAATGACAGTGTTCTTTGCCTTACAGAAGCTTTTCAGTTTCATGAGGTCCCATTTATTGATTGTTGATCTCAGGTCCTGAGCTGTTGGTGTTCTGTTCAGGAAGTTGTCACCTGTGCCAATGAGTTCGAGGGTTTCTCCTACTTTTTCTACTAGTATATTTAGTGTGGCCAGCTTTATGTTAAGGTCTTTGATCCACTTGGATTTAAGTTTGGTACAAGGTGATAGGTATGGGTCTAATTTCATTCTTTTGCAAGTGGATATCCAGTTGGACCAGCACCATTTGTTGAAGATGCTGTCCTTCTTCCA
>CAJQZJ010000670.1:909844-935017 GCA_907164525.1 Lophiomys imhausi | reverse complement strand
TAGGGCTGGGTTTGTGGGTAGATATTGTTTAAATTTGATTTTGTCATAGAGTATCTTGTTTTCTCCATCTATGTTGATAGAGAGTTTTGCTGGGTAAAGTAGTCTGGCTGGGCACCTATGATCTCTCAGGACTTGTAGTATATCGGACCAGGCCCTTCTTGCTTTTAACGTTTCTGGGGAGAAGTCAGGTGTAATTCTGATGGGTCTGCCATTGTATGTGACTTGACCTTTTTCTCTTACAGCTTTTAATATTCTTTCTTTGTTCTGTACATTTGGAGTTTCAATTATTATGTGGCGAGAGGAGTTTCTTTTCTGTTCTAATCTCTTTGGTGTTCTGTAAGCCTGTTGGATTTTTATTGGCATCTCTTTTTTCAGGTTTGGGAAATTTTCCTCTATGATTTTGTTGAAGATATTTCCTGGACCTTGGAGTCAGGAGTCCTCTCTTTCCTCTATACCTATAATTCTTAGGTTCCATCTTTTCATTGAGTCCTTGATTTTTTGGATGTTGTGGGTGAGAGATTTTTTAGCCTTCTCATTTTCTTTGGATGTTGTACTGATTTCTTCCACCGAATCTTCCATGCCTGAGATCCTGTCTTCCATCTCTTGCATCCTATTGTTGATACTCACATCCGTAGTTCCTGTTCTTTTCTCTTGGTTCTCCACTTCCTCTTTTAACTCTGACTGTGTTTTCTTTATTGTTTCTATTTCTATTTTCACATCTTGTATGGTTTTGTTCGTTTTGTACATTTCCTTCTCCAGCTTGCTTGTTTTTGTATGAAAATCTTTCATTGCTTTGTCCTTTTCCTGTTCAAGCTCTGTCACCTTGGCTTGGAGCTCTTTAATGGTGTTTTTCCTTGTTTTGACTTGTAGAATTGTGGCTTCTTTGAATTCCTTCATAGATTTAAGTTCTTCTTGCAGGGACTCTATCACTTTCCATAATGCAGAATTATCAACGTTTTCATGTGTTTCTGTTGGTGTGAGGTCATCCGAACTGGATGAGCTAGGATAATTCTGCTTTGTTGGAGTCATATTTCCTTGATTTCCATTTTTTTTTTTTTGGACCTTTGGCCATTGAATGCATTTAGCTGTCTGTTCTTGTTGTTTTCTGTGCTTGGATCCACAGTGGATGATTTGGTGCAGGGGACGAGTTACTTGGCTATCTGTCGTTGCTTACAGGGGGATTTCAGGGTCACTGTGGTTTTAATTGCCTGAGGCACTCTGAGCTGGTGCAGCCTATTCCCAGGTTGTGAGTAATGGACCGGGGTTGTTTCACTGCTCCCAATTCAGACTTCTCTATGTTACACCTGAGATATCAGCCTGTAATGGTTCTGATGGTATGGACCTGTTTGCCCAGGCACAGATTCTGTGAGCTTTGTTTGTCATCACAGAGGCTGACAGGGTCTGGCTCCATACCTAATATGTCTGGATTTTCCAGAATACAGCTATGGTCCCGATTTCTGGTTTCTCACTAGGCTTCTCGCCACAGGCCTGGCCTCTGTGCCTGATTCCCTCCCTGTCTATGCAGCCGCGGATCTCCCTCCCTGGCTGCTCGGCTTTGGGTGCACCGAGCCCCGGATCCTCCGGCAGCCTGAGTGGTCCTCTCGCCCCAGCAGCTCAGCCGTGGGTGCGCGGATCCCTGGCCCCGCCCGCACCTGGCTCTCTCCCCAATTGTCCTGCCGTGGGTTCGCCGGTATTGGCCCTGCCAGCTGGGCTCCCTCCCCAGTGGTCCTACCGTGGGTTCGCGGGGATTTGGCACTGCCGGCGGGCTCCCGCCCCAGCTGCGCTGCCGTAAGTGCGCGGGATTCTGCCCCTCCCGCCCGCCTTTGGGTTCCTGGCTTCCCACTTTCTCTCAGAACCTCCGCCCTCTGCTTCACGAGCTAGCGGCTGTGGACAACCCGCTGAGCTCCCTCTTTGTTCCTTGCTAAGACTTCCACTATCTCGCAAAGTTTTTTAAGTGGGTATAAGTTCTTCCTGAGGTGTGGGGAGCCCAGTAGGCTAGTGATCTATCGCCAAGTGGCCTCTGATTCTGCCTGCTGTGAGTTGGGGTTGATCTTACTAGGCGCCTCTCCAAATGGGAGTTCCCGAATCCCAGGTTTAGTGGCTTCCGTGTCTGCGAGAGATGGGGGGAGAGCCTTACCCTGGGACTTTTAACAGTCCCTTGGGAGCTGTGAGTGTTCCCGGGGGGGTCTAGCCCCTCCAGTTTTTGCACAGTGACCAATAACTCTGTGTTTTTTATGGCTCTTTTTTACCCGCGTTCAAAATGCGTCAGTGTAGGTTGCCGCCATCTTGGCCCCCCCAAGATTTTTTGATATTGAGACATGTCAGCTCCTGACAGCACCCCCTATTCTACTCTAAGTAGAAGATGAGCATCGAAGAATCTCCAGTGGGAGATGGTTGAATTAGTGGCAAGCTTATCTCTTGGCAAGAAAAACCCCTTGCCTCAACTGTAGACAGAATGCTGTCCCAAAAGGACAAAACTTGGAAGCAGGTAAGTCGACAGCCTAGCTCTGCCAAGACAGGGTAGGCAATTCCTTCTAATTCCTGCTCTACAATCAATGTCTGTCAGAAAAACGAGGCCAAACGGCTGAAGATTGATGCTGTAATGTATGGAGAGAAAATGGGAACTGTCCAGACAGCCACTGGTATGTCATTTCTTAGTTTTGGAAGCTGCGGGCCCTGCACTTCCTACATAATCAGATATATTTATCCCTCTCAGGTCTCTGAGGCGGTTGAAGAATAGATAGCTAGAGTCTCACAGTTAAATTTTGAGGTGTTTAGGAATCAAGAGGGTGTTCTGGATCTAAGAAGATGTCTTTAAAATTGTGACGCAAGTTAGTATGAAAGCCGAATTAGATATAGAACTTTAAACTATGGAGATTGTTAGATAGTAGAATGTTAAAGTAAGCTGCCAAATACATATGGACTGGACATTGTGAATGTATTCTAAGCCATATAACTCTCATAAGTGTGGCCTATTTATTTCTGTAGTTTTGTATGGTATTTATTGTTATACGAGAAAGAACCATTTGTTGGACTGAAAGGGGGAGATGTTGGGGGGGAAATATATACCTTAAACTAAAAAAAACAAAGGGTAGAGGATGGGTGTTGAGGGGGAAGAGGGTGGAAGGGTGGGACTGGAGGAGGAAGTAGGGAGGGGATTGTGATTGAGATGTAACTTGAAGAAATAAAAAATAAATTATAAAAAAATATGGTACATTTACATAATGGAATACTACTCAGCCATCTGAAACAATGAAATCATGCAATTTTCAGACAAATGGATGGAACTACAGAAGCTCATCCTGAGTGAGCTAAGCCAGACTCAGAAAGATGCATATGACATCTATTCATTTATAATCGTATTTTAGCCATTTAGTACAGGATAACTATCCTACAGCCAATACACCAAAAGGATCAGGAAGATAGACTTTGTTATCTGTTAGTGGGACAGTTTGCCCTAGATGTGCTACCAAGTAGGCTCCCAGTGCAAGAGGAAGCTCTTAGCCCTCATGTGACTGCTGAACTGAGAGAGGCTGATATGTAGGGACACTCCACATAGGAGGAATGGGTTGGGTGGGAGAGGGAGGAGAGGGTAGGAGGGTGCAACCTGGAAGGGTGGAAAGAGTGTACTGTGATGGAGTTGTAACTTGAAGTAATATATAAGCATAAAAAAATAAAAAATAAATGCTTCTGAAATCCACAAACAAGCTACTTTCAAACTAAGCTTTCTAGAGAGAGAAACCAAAATGCTAGGTCTGTCTGAGCACAGGAACAATTAGCATGGGAATAAGAGTGTGAGTGGATGAAATCCCAAAGGAGAAGAAAATAAAACCTATGCAGTCCAGATGCATGTTCATTTGTTCCTGCTGAGGCATTTAGTGGACTTTTTTTCCTGCTTTTTCTTTTATTTTCCCAACATTTATTTATTTCTTCAACTTACATCTCAATGATATTTTCTCCCTCCTCACACTCCCAGGCCCACCCTTCTGCCCTCTTTCCCCTCACTCTCCTATCCACTTTTTTTTAATTTAAAGTATATCTTTTTCCACCAACATTTCCCCCTTTTAGTCCAATAAAAAGGCTCTTTTTCTTATAACAATACATATAATACAAAACAATAAAAACAATTAGGCAACAATTATGAAAATTATAAGGAATAGCATGCATTCCCAATGTCCAGTCCATACGTATTTGGCAACTGATAATATTCTATTATCTATCTCAAGTTTAAAGTTCTATACCTAACTCAGTTTCCATCCTAACTTGCATTACCAACTTAAAGACATCTTCGTAGACCTACAAAGTCCTTTTAACTCCTAAACAACTTAAAACTTAACTGTGATACTATAATTATCTAGTCTTTAACCACATCAGAGACCTGAGAAGGATAAATATATCTGAATAAACAGAAAGTGCAGAGCAAGTTGCTTGCAAAACTAAGACATGACAAACAACTGGCTGCCTGGACAGTCCCCAGTTTCTCTCTATAATGTTGGAGCATCTATCTTCAGCCTTTTGGCCCAGTATCTCTGACAGACATTAATTGTAAAGCAGGAATTATGAAGGACTTGCCTACCTTGTCTTGGCAGATCTAGGCTGTTGACTTACCTGCTTCTAAGTTTAGTCCTTTTCGGACAGCATTCTGTCTACAGTTGAAGCAAGGGCTTTCTCTTGCCTAGTGACAAGCTTTCCACTAATGCAGCCATCTCCAAATGGAGATTCTTTGATGATTATCATCTACTTGGAGAAGAATGGGGGATGTTGTCGGGAGCTGACATGTCTTAATATCAAAATATCTTAAATTGAGGGAACATCTCAGGACTAAAACTGTCATTTTGTTAGGTACTAGTGCAGTGAATCACAGATGTTTTCTAAGTTAATCAGAAATCAAGTTGCTAAGAGACAAGATAAACAACATTTGCTTATCCAAATATACAGAGATAGATAGGTTGTCTACAAAAACCTCAAGAGATCTGTAGAATATGGTGTTCAAAGATGTTCTCTTAAGTAAAGATTTTTTGATAATGAGACATGTCAGCTCCAGTTTATTTTTTATGGGATTCCTTAGTGTGCAGACAAATGGGTCTCTGCTTCTCTGTTTCTTGTGACTTTTCTTGGGCTCTTTTCCTACTGTTTGCTATTTTCTTCTTTTCCGTTGTTCTAGTTTTGTTTTATTTTACTTTGTTATTTATCCCTTAGAAGTCTGTTTTTGTTTTCTAATGGGGGACAGAAAAGGAGTAGATCCAGATGGGATGAAAGGAGAGAGAAACTTGGAGGTGTAGAGCATGGGGAAGCCATATCAGGATCTGAAGCCCTCTTGATTTTTGTGGGCACCTGCATGCACATGGTATGCATAAACTCATGAAGGCACACATATTTGTACATAAATAAAAATAAATCCTTTTTTAAAATGTTGTAAGCTAAAATGGTTTGGAAACTGTTGAATTTTAGCTGGGTGTTTTCTCAAATATGTATAACTTCATTATTCTGTTTGACCCATAGTGAAATTGAGGCGCTGAAGTGTGATAACAGCAAAGGTTGCATAAGCTTGTTGGTAAACATTAAGACTTGATCTGTTTTTACTGCATTTGAGGCTCTGAACCAGCACCAAATCACCACAGGCAGAGAATTCTGCTTCATTACTCCTGCATCTACCACACCATGATATTCAAGCCTTAGAAGACTTTGTGCCAGTTCATGCATCAGAGTGTGACTCCAAGGAAGAATGTTCCTGGCTGAACATAAGGAAACCACGTGTTCACTGAACAACAGGAGCACACTTGTGTGTGTTGTGTATGACCAGGAAAGCTTAGGGAAAGTGAGGGAAAATCAGATGAGAAAGCCTTTGGAAGAGCATAAGGTTGGCTGTGTATCTGAGGCATCAGTTTTCTCTGTTCTCCGGTGTAATACTTTATCTGATATTCTGATAATCAATAACCAGAAACTGGTGTCTTGCTCTAGTTTAATACAAATAAATGGAATTATACATCAAAAAAGATATATTACATAAGGAAAAATCTATTTTAGATAAAAGGAAAAATAAAAACTCTAATATCTGTGATTTTCCTCTTAAAATATAATATTAGCAGTAGTCCTAGGAATCAGAGATGATGAAGTTATCACACAAGAAACTTGATTTATATAACCATGTGAATCTCATAGACAACAACACAGAAGTATTTAGTATGACAATAACTATAAATACATTGAGATATACAGTGTATTTCTTGTTTTCAATTATTTTAGTTGAAAATATATTTTTCACTGATACAATACATCCAACCACAGTTTTCCCTCCACTCCTCCCAGCTCCCAACCCTCTATCTCCCCCAGATCCATTCCCCCTCCATTTTCTCTTCAGAAATGAGCAGGTGAAAACTGTTAAGGAATACTTCATTACAGTAATTATAATAAAGCAAAATATGTAAAAATTTTAAGTCCAGCTCTGAAAATTGAATAGAACATTTAAAAATGTTCAATTAACCCTAAAAAAAGTTTTTAAAAAGGAGAAGAGAGGAAGAAAACTATACACATATAATAACAACTACAAAAGAAAGGACAGAAACAAACTACAGAAGCCAAATATATAGAACACCTCATTCAATTTTAATTATTTAAAAGTACAAATAATTCAAACACAACAAATGAAAAGAGATTGAACCCTGCCCAGATGGCAGGAACCTGAGACTGGAGAGCCCAGAGATCTAGGATCTGTGCCTTGTCCAGTTGTCATCAGAGTGGGCTTCCTCTAGCAGCCGATATGAGTAGGTCTAGAGATCCACAGCCAGATATAGAGAGAGAGAAAGAAAGAGAGAGAGAGAGAGACTCTAAATTGGAGGTCTCCATCAGATTCCTCTCTCAGAGATGAGAAAGAGGGGGGAATGATTATAGGAGTTAGAGGGAATGGAGGTCATCAAGAGAGCATGGCCCACCAAATTAACTAAGCAGGGCTCACATGGGCTCACAGAGACTGAAGCAGCAACTATGAGGCCCTGCATCAGGTCCTCTGCATGTATGTGATGGATGTGAGTTTGGTGGTTTGGTGGTTTGTTTCCTAACAGTGGAAGTGAGTGTCTTTGTGAATCTTTTGTCTGTCTTGAGACTTTTCCCCTCCTATGAGTGCTTTTGCCTTCTCTTATTGTATCTTGTTTTGACCTGTTTGGTTGTAGTCCCTTGGAGGCCTGCTTTCCTCTCAATAGTAAACAGAGGGAGGAGTATATCTGGGCAAGAGAGGAGTTAGAGGGGAGCTAGAAGGAGAAGAGGGAATGGTAACTGTGAATGGGATATATTTATTATATGAGAAAAAAATCTATTTTCAACTTAAATTTTTAATTAAAATATTGTACTCCAAAACAAACAAACAAATAAACTAAATCCAGATTGACAGATTGGTTTAATGCCAAGTTTTCTTTGTGTGTGTGTGTGTGTGTGTGTGTGTGTGTGTGTCTGTGTGTGTGTGTGTCTGTGTCTGTCTGTGTGTGCTACAAGTATATTTTCAATATAAAAACAAAGACAAGTGAAAAGTAAAATAGAAATATGCCCTAACATGTAACATATATAAATTGAAAAAATAAGAAATGTCTATGCAAATTATAAGCCACGTAAAATGGAGAAGTAAGATTCTCAATTAGAGGGCTACAAAGTTTTTGACAAAAGGAAAAAATTCCACACCTGTGAGCAATCCCCTTGTTGCTTATCAGTACTGTGCTCTGTTATTTTGAAACCAGGTCTCAAACTGGCATCAAATTTGCTATTTGGTACTGGAGGCCCTTAAACTTTTTATCCTTGTGCCTTCAACCTCTGAGAACTGAGATTGTAGGCATTTACTTCAATGCCAACCTTCTTTTGATATTTTAATATTTTATTTGTCACTAATTTCTATAAAACTTTATTAGGAAGTGGTTTTGGAAATGAAGAAGCTTAATTCAAAGAAATAACAAGAGGAGGAGGGAGAGCAGAAAGTAGGGAGGGAGGGAAAGAGAGAGGGAAGGGAAAAAAACATACTAAGTATGCATGCACCTAAGTGACAGCATCAAAATGCATGCAGCAAAAAATGCAGAAACCAAGAAAGTTAGAAATCCAGCTGAGCTTTCAAAATATATCATGTATGCAAATGAGAATATTCTAATAGATTTATAAAGTAAGAAATTTGTATATATAAGACTTAAATCATAACACCAAAAAATGTTTACTAAATTTCATTACACCACTCAATAATTGAAGAGTATTTTTTAAAATGTGTGATTCACTGGATTTCAGTATATACCCAAGTTCTGTGCCCTTCACTGCTGTCTAATTCTGGAACATTTATAGCACCCTCAAAAGAAACCCTGTGTTTGTCAGCAAACATTCCCCATCCTCACTTCCCATTTGTTCCTGAAACTTCTGTTTTCTATATCCGTGTAGTTGCTTGTTTTGGAAATCACATAAAGGTGGAATCATCCTAGGTGGCATATTATGCCTGGCTTCATACTTCTAGCATAATGATTTTAAGGTTCACCGTATGTAGTGTAAATCCTTACTTCATTTACTATTCTTACCTAAGTAATTTTACCTAAAAATTCTACCTAAAAATCACATTGTTTGAGTCCACCATTTTTTCCACCCATTGAGTATCCTTTCAATATAGGCCAATGTTTGATCATTACTTTAATTCTATAGTAGTTTCAGAGAACCAAAAGAAAAGTTAGAAATTGGCAGAGGAAAGAAATACAATTGACTTGAAGCATCAGTATTCTTGATTTTTACTTGATTTACACATTAAATTCCTCTAGGAAAAAAAAAAAGGCCAATCCATCATTCTACTTCAGAGCAGCCCCTCAAGTCTTAGTTACAAAAATGATGTATCATATTAAAAATGTACATCTGGATTCATTGTTTTACACATATTTTTATTCTACCTGAAGGCACAATGAAACTAAAGAGTTTTTGTTTACTTCTGAGTGTTTTGGAAATAGTGTGTTAAATAAAATATTTACGTGACACCACATTACTTTCCTATAAAGTGTCTATTACTAGAATTATGTCAAGTTAGAAATATTATTTTATATGAGTGTAGTATAAATTGAATAATCACTCATTGGAAGAATATTTCAGGAAACCTCTTTCTCCCAAAAACATTAATTTTTCCTGGCTATCCCATATGCTTTTGTCAGTCTCATGGGTCACACTAGCAGTTCACCACCTGCATCTTCCTGAATGGTTATGCTAAAATTCTCTGTCAAGAATTGATACCAGAAATCTAAAAGGACATTCAACCCTATCTTTGGACCCTAAATTAGACATACCTAAAGGTCTAGTGAAAACTAATTCTAGTTTTCAGGCTCTCACCAAATCAAGACCTTCAGCAGGATAAAGTAGATCTCACTTTCTTCTTCCCAAATAGTATTCTTTTGATGTTTGCAGGAGGTACATTTTTGTGTGTTACGCATGTGTATTTGCATGATTGCAGGTACGCATATATATGCATGCAACTGTACCTGCACATGGATGCAGGTAGGGGTGTGTGTGTGTCAGCACCATAGCCTTAGGCTTTGCCAATTCGTTACTTACACACTTAAATCTAAATAGGCCGTTTCCTTGTGTTGCATTTTCTAACCAAATCTCACCTTTATTTTTTTAAATATCCTGAACAATGTTATAAAGAAACACATTTAAGTGGCTTGATGACTAAATAATGTTAATAAATCTACAAAATACCTATGGACACATGTTCAAGTACAGCTTGAGAAAGTCTATGTCCTATGAAACACTCAAGAACAATATATTTTCATTAAATAAATCCTTAAGCCTTCTAGACATGTGAAGCAGATCTCGAAAAAAAATGGAAGAAAGGTTGGGGTAGATAGATTATGAATAAATAAGTATATGCATTTATTTTATAACAGGAAACAAGTACATGTAGTTAAGGTTCGTCAGAAATGCAGAGCATAGAAATGAGAGCAATAAGAAGGACAGTGGTGGCATACTCCTTTAATACCAGCACCCAGAAAGAAGAGGCAAGTGAATCTCTAGAAGTTCAAGGTCTACCTGGTCTACAGAGTGAATTCCAGGACAGTTAAGCTGCACAGAGAAACCGTGTCTCAAAAAAACAAAAAAAAAAAGAAAGAAAAGAAAAAAGGAAAGAAATAAAGAAAGAAGAAGAATGAATGAAAGCAGAACAAAAAAATACAATTTGAAACAATACTCAGAATAAGCTATATTTTAAAAAAATTAAAGTAAGTCTACGGAGATGGCTCATTGTATAAAGAAAGCACTTGCTGCCAAACCATGAAGATTGATTGGAGTTTGGATCCCCAGATTCCAAATGAAATCTAGTTACTAAATAGTGTCCCCGCTTCCCTACATCCATGCAACATTTGTCATCATTTGTTTTGTTACTATAGTCATTCCCCAGCTAATTTACACTGGTGTAGCCACTATGGAGATCTGTGTGGAGGTTGCTTAGAAACCTAGAAATAGATATACTTCATATCCAATTATACTATACTCTTGAGCAAACATCGAAAGGATGCTACATTGGCAATTAAAGAAATGAACAACTATATCTGTTTCTTCCCTATTCACATTTGAAAGATTCGCACAGTCCAGGGCATAATGAAAATGCAGTACATTCACACATGGAATATTACTTAGTTATTAAGAGGGAAAATTATGAAATTCACAGATAAATTTTTTGAGCTGGAAATAATAATTAAGAGTGAGGTAACTTAGATGCAGAAAAAAAATATGTCATATTTTTTTCTCTCAGTTATGGATCTTAGGTTTGAATTTTCAGATACTAGAATACCCATATAGGCCAAAAAATTAATGAGGGTCCATGGAGGTATGATTTCAAGGTAAAGAATATAGAACACAATACTATAAAGAATGAAATGGAAATAATGTAAAAGGAATGTCTTAATGTAGTGTGGGATAAGGGCAGGTTAGAGGAAGGAATATAGGGGGAACAACTAACACTAAGGACATTTGGAGAAAAAGTCATAAAACCTACTACTGTAGAGGTTTCCTATTATCCATGTCTATATCCATACATGCACACACACAGATGATAGATAGATAGATAGATGATAGATAGATAGATAGATAGATAGATAGATAGATAGAGAGATAGAGGTAATAGATAGACATATATATATATACATACTTATAGAAAGAGAAAGAAAGAAGAGAGATAATAGAGAGAGAAAAACACAGATAAACAAAAAATAAATTGAGTTACCATATAGTGGGAAAACAATGAGTCCACTAGACACCACAGTATAACAAATAAATATTCCAGTTCCAGGAATATGTTACCTCTTCTGCAGTTGTTTGGCAAACATGATAAAGCTCTTGGCTACTGGTCAGAAATTGATAGTAAGTCCTACTGCTGACCATAACACATACGTGAATCATATATACAGAGAACTCAAGCAGGTACTGAGCTAGAAGTTTCATTCCTACTGGCTAGCTCTCTAATGTTCTGTGCACATTACTGGTGGAAAAGTCATCATGATGTTCATTCAGATGTGAAGGCTGAAAGTTATAATATTGACAAACCTGGCAAGATATGCAACCCCACTGATGATATATGAATATCAGTGGAACAGTGAACCACCCTTTGATTAAAGGCCTGTTCTATAGTATGAAACTCATACATGACACCATATGCAGGCCAAGAACATTTCTAGTCAAAGGTTGTAGGTCCAGGGAAAAATCCACTACTTTATCTTCTAAATGGGCATAATATTAAAAGGAACTTTATTATATACATAATTACTGTATCTCTTAACTTTCATCAAAGAAGCTTCTTTGCTTGCAGTATATAGTGATGAACACAAAGAGCTACAGCTGATCAATGTATTAAAAAAAATAAGAGACTGAAAAATGCTTAGTCTTGAACAGAACATATTTCCTCCTCCCAAGGCACAGGGATCATTGTGAAAGAGTTGGCAAAGAGATGATAAGAGCCAGAAGTGGTGGATGACTACTAGGAAATAGTGTTTGCTTTCTTTTTTTTTTTTTTTGTTTTTCGAGACAGGGTTTCTCTGTGTATCCCTGGCTCTCCTGGACTCACTTTGTAGACCAGCCTGGCCTCAAACTCAGAGATCCACCTGCCTCTGTCTCCCGAGTGCTGGGATTAAAGGCATGTGCCACCATGACTGGCCAGGAAATAGTGTTTTCTAAACAGAGCATGACAGTTGAATATACAAATTCACAGCGCATAACACAGCTCAAGGCAGACCAAATTCCAGGATGGAGAGGGGAGGAGGATCCAAAATACCCTGAGGCATTATTAATAAGTGATTCCTGTTAGGAGAGATAGGGTCAGTTTTCTGTACGAGTGTAGCCCCTAGTGGGTTGACCACTCTCCAGGGGAAGGCTATACATCCAAGAGTATGTAGGCAGAAGCATCAATACTTTGATGAGTCTTTAAAAAAATAAATAAATAAAAGAGGATTCACAATTGAATGGGTACAAAATGAGAAGTTGATCTAGGAAGAGAGGGATAAGAGATGAATATGATCAACATAAACTATAAGTATTTCTCAAAGAACTAATAAAAATGAAAACAGAAAAAAACAAAAACAAAGCCACCTATATTTCCAGCACTCAACTATCACGTGGGCAATTTGGCTAGTTTGACTAGCCAGAATCAGGAAGCTGTGATTTCAATCAGAGACTGCCTCAGTAATAAAAGGCCAATGGAGAAAGACACTCAGTGCCTGCTTTGGGTCTGTGCACACATGCGTGCCCAACAAATATGAATAAATGTACTCAGGAATATCATACACATATACTTGCAAAATTAACAATCAAAATCATGTAAGAGAATGAGTCATTATATGAATATCTGAAGGATGAAACTTACTGACAAGAGCACATGTGGTTTCTTTTAGACTCTCCTTGGTTCTGACAAAATTTGTTTTTTACACAATCGTACTAGAAAGATCAAGTCCTTGGTGCTTCTTTGTTTGGTTTGGTTTGTTTTGCTTCTATGCCTTGTTAGTGTAAAGCTTGTTGACTCCCTTTCACATTAGCATGTCTGTTGATACTGTCACTGTTTGGGTCTTGTGTAGGCAGCTATATTGTTGAGGTATCAGGGCCAATGTCACTAGGATATGCAATGTTCTAGGATATGCAATCTCACAGGGGACTTCCTGGTTCTCTGATTGTTCAGTAGTATAATGCTTCCTTTCAATAATGTTCCTTAAGCCTTAGGTCAAAGTTTCTCAACCTTCCTAATGTTGTAAACCTGTAATACAGTTCCTCGTGTTGTGGTAACTCCCAACCATAAAATTACTTCATTGCTATCTCATAACTGTAAGTTTGTTACTGGTATGAATTGTATGAATTGCAGTTTAAGTATCTAATATGCTAAGTTAGTATGAAAGCTGAGTTAGATATAGAACTTTAAACTCATGGAGATGGTTAGATAGTAGAATGTTAAAGTCAGGTGCCAAATACATATGGACTGCACATTGGGAATGTATGCTAAGCCATATAACTGTCATAATTGTGGCCTAGTTATTTCTGTTGTTTTGTATTGTATTTATTGTTATAAGAGAAAGAACCATTGGTTGGACTGAAAGGGGGAGCAGTTGGGGGAAAAAGATAGACCTTAAACTAAAAAAAAAAAAAAAAAAAAGAAAGGGTAGAGGATGGGGGATTGAGGGGGAAGAGGGTGGAAGGGTGGGACAGGAGTGGGGAGTAGGGAGGGGATTATGATTGAGATGTAACTTGAGGAAATAAAAAATAAATTATAAAAAAGTATCTAATTGTAAAGGGGGTTGTTTCCCTTATTTCTTTCTCAGCCCACTTGTTTGTTGTGTAAAGAAGGGCTTCTGATTTTTTTGAATTAATTTTGTATCCAGCCACTTTGCTGAAGGTGTTTATCAGCTGTAAGAGTTCTCTGGTGGAATTTTGGGGGTCGCTTAGGTATACTATCATATCATCTACAAATAGGGATAATTTGACTTCTTCGTTTCCAATGTTTATCCCCTTGATGTCCTTTAGTTGTCTTATTGCTCTAGAAAGAACTTCAAGTACTATATTGAAGAGATATGGTGAAAGTGGACATCCTTGTCTTGTCCCTGAGTTTAGAGGAAATGCTTCAAGTTTCCCTCCATTTAATTTGATGTTAGCCACTGGCCTGCTGTATATTGCCTTTATTATTTCTAGGTACGGCCCTTGTATGCCTGTTCTTTCCAGAACTTTTAGCATGAAGGGGTGTTGGATTTTGTCAAATGCTTTTTCTGCATCTAGCGACATTATCATGTGGTTTTTTTCTTTCATCTTGTTGATAAGGTGAATGACGTTGATAGATTTCCGTATGTTGAACCATCCCTGCATCCCTGGAATGAAGCCTATATGATCATGGTGTATGATACTTTTGATGTGTTCTTGAAATCGAATCGGTTTGCTAGTATTTTATTAAGTATTTTTGCATCTATGTTCATGAGGGACATTGCCACAAACAACATAAAATACCTGGGGGTAACTCTAACCAAGCAAGTAAAGGACCTGTACAAGAAGAACTTCAAGCCCTTGAAGAAAGAAATGGAAGAGGCCTTTAGAAGATGGAAAGATCTCCCATGCTCATGGATAGGTAGGATAAATATAAAAAAATGGCCATCCTACCAAAAGCAATATATAGATTCAATGCAATTCCTATCAAAATACCAACACAATTTTTTATAGACTTGGAAAGAGCTAGTCTCAATTTCATATGGAACAACAAAAAGCCGAGAATAGCTAAATCAATCCTGTACAATAAAAAAACATCTGGAGGTATTACCATCCCAGATTTCAAGCTGTACTACAGAGCAATAGTTATAAAAACAGAATGGTATTGGTATAGAAACAGACCAGTAGATCAATGGAATCGAATTGAAGATCCAGAAATAGACCCACACACTTATGGCCACCTAATTTTTGACAAAGGAGCCAAAATGGCACAATGGAAAAAGGACAGCATCTTCAACAAATGGTGCTGGTCCAACTGGATGTCCATTTGTAAAACAATGAAGTTAGACCCATACTTATCACCTTGTACAAAACTTAAGTCCAAGTGGATCAAAGATCTTAACATAAGGCCAGTCACACTAAATCTACTAGAAGATAAAGTGGGAGAAACCCTCCAACTAATTGGCACAGGCGACAACTTCCTGAACAGAACACCAACAGCTCAGGACCTGAGTCCAACAATCAATAAATGAGACCTCATGAAACTGAAAAACTTCTGTAAGGCAAAAGAAACTGTCATTCGAACAAAACGGCAGCTTACAGACTGGGAGAAAATCTTCACCAACCCCACATCTGACAGAGGACTAATATCCAAAATCTACAAAGAACTCAAGAAATTAAATGCCAAGAAACCAAATAATCCAATCAAAAAATGGGGGACAGAGCTAAATAGAGAATTCACAAAGGAAGAATCCCTAATGGCTGAGAGACACTTGAAGAAATGCTCAACATCCTTAATCATCAGAGAAATTAAACTCAAGACGACTCTGAGATTCTATCTCACACCTGTCAGAATGTCTAGGATCAAAAACTCAAATGACAACACATGCTGGCGAGGGTATGGAGAAAGGGGTACCCTACTCCATTGCTGGTGGGAATGCAGGCTTGTGCAACCACTATGGAGGTCAGTCTGGCGATATCTTAGAAAACTTGGAATAGCTCTGCCTCAGGACCCAGCCATACCACTTCTGGGTATACACCCAAATGCCTCTTCATGGAATCATAGGGAAGTCTCCTCATCTATGTTTATAGCAGCCTTATTTGTAATAGCTAGAAACTGGAAACAACCCAGATGTCCCTCAACCAAAGAATGGGTTAAAAAACTGTGGTACATCTACACAATGGAATATTATTCAGCTATCGGAAACAATGAAATTATGCAATTTGCAGCCAAATGGATGGAACTAGAAAAGCTCATCCTGAGTGAACTAACCCAGACTCAGAAGGACACAAATGGCATCTATTCACTTATAGTAGGATTTTAGCTATATAGTAGAAGGTATCAATACTAAAACTAACACACCAAAGGGAACTTGGACATAGACTTCTTATTTTTAATTTTTATTTTTTATTTATTTTTTATATATAGTTATATTTTTTCTATTTTTTAGTCATTTTTATCTACTGTATGCTTATTGATTTGTTTGTTTAGTAGTTCTCTCTCCCAGTCAACGAGACACTTTTCACTGATGGTACTGCTTCGTAGATCCCCAATGAATGAAGAGGCTCTTGGCCCTCATACGACCTCTCAACTGAGATGAGGGACTGTTATATAAGGACACTCCACCCCAGAGAAATGGGATGGAAGGGTTAGGAGGTAAAGAAAAAAAATGAAATGTGATGTTTCGGCCTTTTACTACTAATTGTCATAAACTGTTTAGGGTAACTAAGAAATGCAAACTAATGGTTATGCAAGCCGGTCATTCTGTTAGGTACTATGACAGCCTATTGTAGTTACTTGCTAAGCTAATCAGAAATAAACCTGCTAAGAGACAAGCAACATCTGCTTACCCTAATATAAGAGATAGGTAGGGCCTCTTCAAAAACCTCAAGAGATCTGCAGAATATGGCATTCAAAGATGTTTTCATAACTTTATATTTTTTTATATCAAGACATATCAACTCCTGACAGCACCCCCTATTCTCCTCCAAGTAGAAGATGAGCATCAAAGAATCTCCAGCGGGAGATGATTGAATTAGTCACAGCCTATCTCTTGGTAGGAAAAGCCCCTTGCTCCAACTGTAGATAGATTGCTGTCCAAAAAGGACAAAACCTGGAAGCAGGTAAGTCGACAGCCCAGCTCTGCCAAGACAGGGTAGGTAAGTCCTTCATAACCCCTGCTCTACAATTAATGTCTGTCAGAGAAGCAGGGCCAAACGACTGAAGAGAAATGCTGTAATGTATGGAGAGAAAATGGGAACTGTCCAGGCAGCCATTGATATGTCATTTCTTAGTTTGGGAAGCTGCAGACCCTGTACTTCCTATAAAATCAGATATATTTATCCCTCTCTGGTCTCTGAAGTGATTGAAGAACAGATAGAGTCTCATAATTCTCATAATTAAATTTTGAGTTGTTTAGGGGTGAAAAGAGTGTTATACATCTAAGAAGATACTTTTAAAATTGTGTTGCAATTAGTATGAATGTTGAGTCAGATATAGAACTTTAAACTCATGGAGATGGTTAGATAGTAGAATGTTAAAGTCAGGTACCAAATACATATGGACTGGTCATTGGGAATGTACGTTAAGCCATATAACCCTCATAACTGTGGCCTAATTACCTCTGTTCTACTGTATTGTATTTATTATTATAAGGAAAAGAACCATTTGTTGGACTGAAAGGGGGAACTGTAGGGGGAAATAAGATATACCTTAAACTTAAAAGAAAAAGAAAAGGGAAGAGGATGGGGGGTTGAGGGTGGGAGGGTGGGACTGGATGGGGAATAGGGAGGGGACTGCGATTGAGATGTATCTTGAAGAAATAAAAAATAAAGGAAAAAAAAAACCTCAAAAAATTATCTTATAAGCAATGTGGATTATGACCCCTGTGGAAGGGGTCATAATACACAGGTTGAGAACCACTGCCTTAGTTGCAAGAATTGCGTTGTAGATATATCTAGATAAGAATCTACAGGAAACCAATGATGTCTGAGAGAGAAAATTAGCCTCTCTCAGGAATGTGCCCCTAATTCGTTATCCACCTCAAAGTGGTCAGCCCTGAAATCATATGAACACAAGACTAACTAAACAGACACAGTAATGTTTATATACATATGCATTTATTTATGTAACAATAATAATAACAAGCCATAAATTTGAGATTAATTATGGGATATAAAGGATGAGTTAGAGGAAGGGGACATCTAAGGGTTTGGAGGGAGGACAGGGAAGGAGAAAGCAATAAAAGAAATTTTGTTGACCTTCCCTACCTCTGCCCATTCCATGCTCTGTCAGTACCTTCTGTCAGTATGGCATGCATTCTACCTAGACACTCATGACTGTTTACCAAGTCATTGTTATCTCTCACTCACCATGCTGCTCATGGATCTTCCTTACTCTTTCAGTAGCTTCAGACCACTTGCTTAATAAAGCTTAGGTTTCAAGTCACTAGAAGGATTTCTGGGTTCTAGTCTCTCTTTATCTTCATGTTTCTATTGCCTCCGAACTGAGTAACTAACTTTGCATAAGCTTTTTGCCCACTCTTCATTTTTTTCTTTTAAAATTTTTTAAAAATTTATTTATTTGTTTATTTTGCATTCCAATCACAACCCCATTCCCTCTCCTCCTCCCAGTCCCACTCTCCCACCCACTTTCCCTAGACACCCTCTGCCTGGTACCAGCACACTCTGGCACATCAAATTACATCAGAATTAAGTACCTCCTCTTCCACTGAGGCAAAACAAGGCAAATCTGCTAAGAAATTGGGATCCAAAGGAAGGCAACAAAGACCAAGTCTGAGATAGTGCCTATTCCAATTGTTAGGGGATCACCTTGAGGACCAAACAGCCCATCAGCTTCATATGTGTAGGGGGCCTAAGACCAGTTCATGCAGGTTCTTTGGTTGGTGGTTCAGTCTCTATAAGCCCCTCTCTGATCAAGCCAATTGACTAGATAGGTCTTCTTGTAGTGTCCTTGACTCCTCTAATTCCCTCAAACCTTTCCCTTACTCTTCTACAAGACTCCCTGAGTTTCACCTTATATTTGGCTCTGAATCTGTTTCCTTTATCTGCTGGATAAAACCTCTCAGATGTCAATTATGTTAGGTTCCTGTCCAGTTTCCTCTCTATAGACTTCTGATGGAGAGAAGTCTATTTTATTTCCCCTACTTAGAGACATTCAAGCATCATTCTTGAGCCCTCCTTGTTACTTACTTTCTTTTGATCTGTGGATTGTAGCATGGTTATCCTGTACTTAATGACTAATATCCACTTATGAGTGAGTAAATACCATGTGTGTCTTTCTGGGTGTGTGTTGCCTCACTGAGGATGATCTTTTCTGGTTCCAACCATTTGCCTGCAAATTTCATGATGTCCTTGTTTCTGATAGCTGTGTAGTATTCCATTGTGTAAATGTACCACAATTTTTAAATTTATTCCTTGGTTGAGTGACATCTAGGTTGTTTCTAGTTTCTGGCAATTATGAATAAATCTGCTATGAACATAGTTGATGAAATGTCCCTGTGGTTTAGTAAAGCATATTTTGGGTATATGTCCAGTATAACCTTCCTCTCCATCCTCCTAGTGGAATCTAAACTCGCCATCAAAGATCACTGATATGGCATCATACTCCTAACAACTGATAACAATGGCTGCTTCTTCTGAACTTTCAGAACACTTTGCACTGCTCTTAATTCATGCATGCATATTGTTCTACTTTCCATCAGGCACTTCTTATAAAATATAAATAACATATAAGTATTATACAATATACAATAGTCTCCTACTAAATTAAAAATATCATAAGGTATAGCACAATTTGTTGTACATTTTATCACATCCACAATAAGTACCACAAGTATACAACTAATACAATGGGATATTGCAATTGAGTGTTATAAGGAACAGTAGTGGATATACTGATAAATAGGATTATTTTTGTTTTATTAATCAAGTTTCAGACATTCTTACTGTATAAAGAACTATATAATAGTAGAAGTAAAAACTTACTGATACAATTAACTTATTTGAATATTATAACAAGAATAAACTATTCTTAGGAATTAAACCCCAAATATTTAGCATATATTACTTATCAATTTTTATACATTGAAAATGTTATATTTCTATTCTGTAACTCTTCCCAGTTTCTACCTAGAAGTCTAACATTTTGGTTTATAAGATGGTTGAAAGAACACCTGAATCTAATTTTTTAAATGGTCACCCAGTACTTTAAAAAACTGACATTAATTAAACACCCTCTCAGTGGTTATTCAGCTGGATGAGTTCAAAGCATTTTAATTCATTTGGTTGTCTTTCTAACACTGACTCTATAATAGTAGGAATCTATTAAGTTAGAAGTTTCTCAATGTCAGGAGGCACACTTCTTTGAAAACTGCTTACTATATATTACACCACTGTGTAAAATGATTTAAACTCACCATTCACTTAATAATTAAGCAGTCTTTGTTTTAGGTTGTAACTATAGAAAACACATATAGCTTGAGCCAACACTTTTGACTTATGTCTCACAAAAGAAAATTTTATTTTGTCACCCAGTTTTTCAACTGCAATTTTATAGATGAATGTAGAAGATGGACTTTCAACCTAAATATCTATTTCCATTATTACCACTCTACCTTATTGTAAAGTATTTTTCTGTCAGTCCATGATTAGTACATACACACATACAAAAACAAAAACAAAACAAAACAAAAAACAGGCTTTATTTCTGTAGTTCACTTAACAAATAAAATATGGCCAGTGGTCCAAAAGGCCTGAATAAATGTATGCTAAAGAGAGTGGCCCATGTTACAGAGTGACAGAATTCATAGAGCATATATACCCTCCAGAGATGGAATACAATTTCCTGCCCTCTTTGGTTCATATCTTCTTGTAATGGAGAGATGCATGTGTATCTATCATACTGTGAATCTCTCTAACCACTATTTATTTCAATTTACTGAACTGATAAGGTTCACAGATTGGGTTTTAAAGGATGGAAAGCATATAGCCTGCAAAAAGATAACTATTCATCCAGGGAGCCTTGAAATCACTGGGTAACATCCATTTGCTTGTGATCTCTCACTGTCTGCTAATTCTACCAGAGTTGGAGAAATATGGAGATGTTCAAAATGAATACTGCCATTACTTCCTCTGTATATTTTAATGTTCTCAAATTTTTTAAAGATTTATTTTTATTATTTTTAGTCACATGTGTATGAGGTGAGGGATATATGTCCATGAAAGTGTAGGTGCCCTGGGTGTGGGAAAACCAGGAATTTGTGAGTCACCTAGTATGGATTCTGGAAACCAAATTTGAATCCTCTAGAGAGTAGTATGTGCTCTTAACCACTCATATTTCTCCAAGCTCCCCATCCCAACCCCCACTCCTCACCATTACCAATTTTAAGACATTAATTTAGGTTATGTAAACAAACTAAAAAAACAAACCTCAGATATTTTCACTTACTTCACATAGTATGTGTGACATTTTTAGCACTGAAAAATGGAGCTCAAATGATAACAAATGATAAGGAAACCCATGGGTCACAAGTCTCCCATTCCCTGTCTATGTAACTGATTTGACCACTCCTGGACTTAAACTTGTCATTGTCTTCATCTTTCTCTATGCCACAGGAAACACTGCACATACATGACAAAATATATACTGGTCCAGAACGTAAAGTCTTTTCAGTGTTCGTAAGAACCATGATGATCTTTGTTGTATTTATTCTGTAGGGTACAATGCGGTCTAACTTGAGCATCCCTTTCCCTACATCTGCTGGAACCTAATAATAAAATATCCCTATGCTGGCTGATCTTCATGTAAGTAGGTTTTTATTTTATGGATTTCAGGACAGAGACATGAAATTTTCAGGTAAATGAATAGAACTGGAAAAGAATATATTGAATGGGGGTAAAAGGCCCAGAAAGACAAATGTTGCATGTTCTCTCTCTCCTGAGACTCCTAGCTCCAAATCTTCCAGTGTGAATATACAACCCGAGGAACTATAGAAACCAAGAAAGTGAAAAGGAACCATAGCAGAGGAGAGCAATAAAGAGGGAAATAGCAGAGCAAAAGTGATCTGAAGGGGACATGGGAAAATGGGGGCTCTAGTTAGAGAGGAGAAAGGAAAGGAAGGTTAAGTGTAGAAAGATGGAGGGGTTAAAATAAGAGTAAGGGTGTCTGAAAAAGCACATAAAGAATCATATCTTAACTACCTAAAAATACCTATAATACATGTAAGTCAGTCTATTAATATAAAGTTTAAATGAGAATTTCTCATCTGGCCTGTCAATGTTCCCTCTAATAGTCAAAGAAATGTAACAAAAACCCCAATGCTAGGCATGAGAAGTCCTCTTGTGCTAGAAAGTATTTCTGGCATATAACCAATCATGATTTAATACCAGAAGACTAGATTTTTCTCTTTTCTCCTGGTCTCCTATTCTTTTCAGCTTCTAGTAACTGATCACTGTCATCCTCAACATTTATAAGATCATTTTAAAATGATTTTTTAATCATATTAAACATATCTATTGGTGTCATCATTGTTCAGCTCATGCTAGGGCAGTAATGCAGATGAGACTTTTTGGGTATGTCATCTGACATTACTAGGAGATACCATCTCACAAAAAACTCCTTGATTGTCTGACTTTTACAATATTCCCCTTCTTCTACAATGTTCCCTGAGCCTTAACTCCAAGAGAGTTTTGTAAATGTATCTACTAGGACTGGGCCCCAGAACTCTGCATTGTGATTGGTTTTGGTTTTTTTGTGATGCTTTCTGTCAGTTACAAAAAGAAGTTTCTTTGATGACAAGTGAAGACTAAGTTTATCTGTGGATATAAGGACACATATTTAGATTGTTGTTAGTAATTTAGCTGATTTCATAGTGTACTGCTTTACTCTTGTATATTATATCTTAATAGTCATTGAATTTATTTACATTGAGATCATGGGCCTTCTTTATAAACTAATTAGATGGAGTTACCAAGTATCAAAAATTTGTAGATGATCATTGAAAAAAAGATATTATGTTGGACTTATACAAGAGTTTCCACCCTCTTTCCATTTTATTTTCAAATAAATAATACAATAAATGTAAAATTAAGAGTTTAGAAAATATCCATTCATCAGGTGAGGGACATCTGGGTTGTTTCCAATTTCTAGCTATTACAAATAAAGCTGCTATGAACATAGTTGAGGAAATATCCTTGCAGTTTGGTAAGGAACTGTTTGCATGTATGCCCAGGAGTGGTATGCCTGGGTCATGAGGTAGAGATATTCCATGTTTTCTAAGACATCGCTAGACTGATTTCTATAGTGGTTGTACAAGCCTTCACTCTCAACAGCAATGGAGGAATGTTCGCCAGCATGTGCTGTCATTTGAGTTTTTGATCTTAGCCATTCTGACAGGTGTGAGATAGAATTTCAGAGTCATTTAGAATTGCAGTTCTCTGATGAGTAAGGATATTGAGCATTTCTTCTAGTGTCTCTTGGCCAATAGAGATTTCTCTTTTGTGAATTCTCAGTTTAGCTCTGTTCCCCATTTTTGATTGGATTATTTGGTTTCTTGGTGTTTAATTTCTTGAATTCTTTACAAATTTTCAATATTATCCTTCTGTTGGATGTGGAGTTGGTAAAGATCTTTTCACAATCTGTAGGCTGCCGTTTTGTTCGAATGACAGTGTGCTTTGACTTACAGAAGCTTGTCAGTTTCATGAGGTCACATTTATTGATTGTTGGTCTTAGAACATGAGCTATTGGTGTTCTGTTTGGGAAGGGGTAACCTGTGCCAATGAGTTTGAGGCTTTTCCTCACTTTCTCTTCTATAAATTTACACAATGGAATACCACTCAGTCGTCAGAAACAAGGAAATCACACAATTTACTGCCAAATGGATGAATCTAGAAAAGCTCATCCTGAGTGAGCTAACCCAGACCCAGAAAGATATACATGGCATCTATTCACGTAACACTGAATTTTAGCCATATAGTACAGGGTAACTATCCTACAACCAACAGACTGAAAGGAACAGGAACATAGACCTTGTTTTTCTTTTCTTTTTTTTTTTTCAGGTTACGAAGAACTGTTTTATTAATTGATTAAATTTACAAGTACAGCTGGGGCAAAGATGGTGGCAACCTACACTGACGCATTTTGAACGTGGGGAAAAAGAGCCATAAAAAACACAGAGTTATTGGGCACTGTGCAAAAACTGGAGGTGCTAGACCCACCTTCCCCCCAGGAACACTCACAGCTCTCAAGGTACTGTTAAAAGTCCAAGGGCAAGGCTCTCCCCATCTCTCACAGACATGGAAGCCACTAAACCCGGGATTCGGGAACTCCCATTTGGAGAGGAGCCTGGTAAGATCGATCCCAACTTACAGCAGGCAGAATCAGGGTCCACTTGGCCATAGATCGCTGGCTTATTGGGCTCCCCACACATCAGGTTGAACTTATACCCACTTAAAAAACTTTGCGAGATAGTGGAAGGCTTAGCAAGGAACAAACAGGGGGCTCAGCAGGTGGTCCGCAGCCACTCCTGAAGCAGAGGGCGGGAGGTTCTGAGAGAGCACGGGAAGCTGGGAACACAAAGGCGGGTGGGAGGGGCCGAATCCCGCACACTTACGGTAGCGCAGCTGGGGTGGGAGCACGGCTGGCAGGGCCAAATCCCCGCAAACCCACAGCAGGTCATCTGGGGAGAGAGAAAGGCGTGGGCAGGGCCAGGGATCCATGGACCCACGGCTGAGCTGCTGGGACGAGAGGTCCACTCAGGCAGCCAGAGGATCCGGGGCATGGGGTACCCACGGGACCCGTGGCGGCGCAGACAGGAAGGGAATCAGGCACAGAGTCCAGACCTGGGGCGAGAAGCCTAGAGAGAAACCAGAAATCGGGACCATAGCTGTATCCTGGAAAATCCAGACATATTAGGTGTGGAGCCAGACCCTGTCAGCATCCATAACGACAAACAAAGCCCACAGAATCTGTGCCTGGGCAAACAGGCCCATACCATCAGAACCATTACAGGCTGATAACTCAGAGTGCAACATAGGGAAGTCTGAATTGGGAGCAGTGAAACAATCCTGGTCCATTACTCACAACCTGGGAATAGACTGCACCAGCTCACAGTGCCTCAGGCGATTGAAACCACAATGACCTTGAAATGCCCCTGTAAGCAAGGAAAGATAGCCAAGTAACTTGTCCCCTGCACCAAATCATCCACTGTGGTTCCAAGCACAGAAAACAGACAGCTAAATACATCCAATGGCAAAAGGTTAAAAAAAAATAGAAATCAAGGAAATATGACTCCAACAAAGCAGAATCATCCTAGCTCATCCAATTCAGATGACCACACACCAACAGAAACACATGAAAACGTTGACAATTCTGCATTATGGAAAGTGATAGAGTCCCTGCAAGAAGAACTTAAATCTATGAAGGAATTCAAAGAAGCCACAATTCTACAAATCAAAACAAGGAACAACACCATTAAAGAGCTCCAA